>JBBPBX010044584.1:5963-27395 GCA_038048925.1 Garcialebias charrua
ATCTACGGTAGATAAACAAGACTGGAATGAAGTGTATGTTGATGATGTGAACAGATCATATGATGAGTTTATGAATATCTTGGAAGCTCTGTATGAAAAGAATTGTGTGCAAAAAAATTATACAAAGAGAAATATGGTTGATCAACCATGGATGACAAAAGGGTTGAGCAATGCTTGTAAAAAAAAAAGGAATTATTTGTATTCATGTTTCTTGAAATTGTGAAGTCAGAACGCTGAAGAAAAATATAAAAAATATAAAAAATAAATTAGTAGGGATTATAAGGAAACATAAGAAAGAATATTATAGTAAATTATTAGATAAAAGTAATGGTGATATGAAAGCAACATGGCAAGTAATGAATAGTGTCCTGAAGAATCATAAAACAAAAACTGGTATTTCAAAATATTTTGTAAAAGACAACGATGAAATTCATGATGAAAATGAAATTGTAAATGGATTTAATCAATATTTTGTGAATGTTGGATCAAGCCTTGCAGCTAAAATACCAAAAGTAGATAATAATGTGATCCATTCAATTACAGGTTGTGCAAACAGTATTTTTCTAAATGGAACTAACAAAGAGGAAATAATGAATGTAGTAAAAAATCTTACAGACAAGAGATCAAAAGACTGGGTGGACATGGATATGATGTTTGTAAAGGACATAATGAGCCATGTTATTGAGCCGTTTACATATATATGTAATTTATCATTTTCAACAGGAATATTTCCAGATAATATGAAAGTAGCTAAGGTAGTTCCTCTTTTTAAAAATGGTGATAAATGTGTGTTCAACAATTATAGACCTATATCCTTGTTACCACAGTTTTCAAAAATTCTTGAAAAACTATTTGTAAACAGACTAGATCAATTTATAGATAAACAAAATATTCTAAGCAACAGGCAGTATGGGTTTAGAGCAAAAAACTCTACATCAATGGCTCTCATGGAATTAATGGAACAAATAACTACTGCTGTCGATCAATAATAATAATAATAATACTTTATTTATAGAGCCCTTTAAAACAACCACAGCTGCAACAAAGTGCTGTACATAAAATCAAGAACATTTAAACACATAAAAATAAAACAGTTGTTAAAACATTAAGATCAATAAAAACAGTGCAGAACAAAATCAGTCTGTGCTAAAAGCCAGTGAGTAAAAATGTGTTTTTAAAAGAGTTTTAAAACTGGACAGTGAAGGAGCTTGTCTGACGGGAAGAGGGAGATCGTTCCACAGTTTTGGAGCAGCAACAGAAAAAGCTCTGTCCCCTCTGAGCCTCCGTTTGGACCTCGGCACCTCCAGAAGCAGCTGATCAGCTGATCTGAAGCACCATCAAAAACAATATTGTGTCAGTATTTTTGTTGATTTAAAAAAAGCATTCGATACTATTGATCACACCATTCTCCTTGAAAAATTGAACAAATATAGTATTAGAGGGCTAAGCCCAGAGCGTCTGAAACAGTGTTTTGAATGAAACAGTCAAAAAGAATGTAATACTAAACCACATCAGATTATTGTGTGTTAAATAGGAATGAAACAAAAGGCATAAACACAATCAGAAACAATGAAAATTTAAATCAGATGACACTTTGTTAAATGTCAATGAGTCCAGATGTTTTTTTCAGGAGAGTTTTAAAAGCAGATACTGAAGTGGTCAGTGTAATGTTGATGGGCAGATGGATACAGAGTTTAGGGCCCATGACTGAAAAGATCCAATCTCCTCTGAGCTTCAACCTGGTTTTTGGTACAGCCAAAAGCAGCTGGTCTGATGATCTCAAAGCCGGAGAAGGAGCATAAGTATGAAGAAGGTCGAAGAGGTATGAGGGTGTAAGGCCATTAACACACTTAAATGTCAGCAGAAGATTTTTAAAATAGATTCAGACATGTACCAGAAGCCAGTGAAGAGAGGACAGAACCAGAGAAATGTGCTCAAACCTACGAGTTCCTGTTAAAAGCCGAGCTGCAGTATTTTGGAGGAGCTGGAGACGTGAGAGGGAAGCCTGACTGACCCCAACATAAAGTGAGTTACAGTAGTCCAGCCGAGTTGTCATGAATGCATGGACTAATTTTTGTTAGAACATTACCATTCCTATCTTTAATAAGACTAACCTGCTGCACATGCTTTGCAGCCTGATCGCTCTGCCCCACCAATCGGTACAAGTCCTTCTCACCCTCTTTAGTGTCCAGCCTCCCATATAACTCATCACATGTACAAAGTATTTTGCTTTGCCTTAGCTACTTCCTTCTTTGCTCTATGTACCATCTCCTTATATTCCTGTCTCCTCTCTTTGGTCTTCTCACTGTCATATTTCTTCTTGGCTAACCTCTTTCTTTGAACAGCGTCCTGCACTTCATTATTCCACCACAAGGTTTCCTTATTATCTATTCTCTGTCCAGATGACACACCAAGTACCTTCCTACCTGTCTCTCTAATTACTGTTGCTGTAGTAGCCCAGTCATTTGGAAGCTCTTTCTTACCACCCAGAGCCTTTAACAGCTCCTCTTAATTGGATTACGACAACAGGATTATCTGCTTTTTGGAATTGGTGGGTACCTAGGATAGCAACAAATTAGGAAGACAACAGCATCGGTATGGGCAATGGTGAGGCTGCCTGAATATGTGAAGGATTGTATCGTGCTTTGAGCATTCAGACTCAGATCCTTTGTGAGCCTGGAATTCGCTGGCATGAAGGAATCAACCTTGGAAAAGGATATAATTACGGATCTGTAGAATGACCACAAATCTGGCTCTTTGGATTCACCACTGAGTGAACCAGCAGAACTATGAAGGCAGACATGAAATCAGTAGAGCCGGCCTGCCCCAAAACAATTATTATTTATCTGAATCTTGCTTTCCCACTTGGCCTTGGATGGACTGACTTTTCTCATATTGCTCCTGGAGGATATGTAAATCATGGAGCTTTGCTCTACTCGCCCTCCCTGTCCCACCCACCTCCAAGAACATCTGTGGACCCTTATCAGAGCTGAGCCGGTTGATAGACACTGTAATGTCTTTATCAGGACTAAGGAACTTTCTGGCAGTGTTCACGGACAATCTCACCGCCTTTGTCAGCCTCCCCCCCCCCAATGTCTTATGTCTATCTATGTTACTTTTTTTGTCCGTTACTTTTTTTGCCACTGAAGAGTTATGACACCGTTGTATACTTTTTACTGATTTTATATGCTCAAGAAGTGTTACTGTTTCATCAAGGTATTCTCACTGTACTTTAAACAAACACTAATTACTTCTGGTTAACACGTGACATTGCAGATACACTCTGTGAAACAACATACAGTATTACATTTACCATAGTATAACTTTTAAGTAGAACACATTATGAATTGAATCTTCAAACACATTAGGGCTCACATTACATGAGATTAATGACACACACAGCTAAGAATCATTAGTGATCAATCAGTGTACAGTTGCCCACAGTCTACTATTCACATTCTACTAACAACATAGCAAACTTATAGAGTTTTCAGACTGCACAAGAATGCTTCATGCAAGGTCAGTACACCATAAATCAGTCAGCAGCCTTGAACACCATGGTAACGAGCTAGAAGCAGAAGGTCTTATCTTGAAGCAACCAATAGGAACACGACAAGACGCAATAACAGAGAAACACACCATCACTGAGTTGAGCATTTTTGGAACATCGACTGAACGGAAAGGTTCGTGTGCTCCCAACCAATTTTATGCATGAAATTTTCTCATTCTGCTGTGCTGATTATTCCTGTAACCCTTATGTACTGTCAAATAAATTATTTTGTTTACAAGTACTGTCTCTCTCCTTTGGAGCACGTCTCAAAGAGTTAAGGAACTCTTCAAATGGTGACCACCGACGTGCAAGAGAGGGAGACAGACGACGGAGGATGGAGCAGCTTCTGGCAGCCTGCAGAGTTGGGCCTCATAGCTGAAGGTAAGCCGTGCCTTGGTTTAAACCATGAAAACGTCAATTTGGCCATAAATAAAATTTTAGTAGTCTCTGCATTTGGCCAGGAGCTGTCTCGGGATAAAGACAGTTTGATACGCTAAATATATCCTTTCTGGCCATTTTTCACAGCTGGGTTCGGTTTAATCAGACGCTCTGGGCTTAGCCCCGAACCGGAAGTGGGCTTTCGGAACCACTCGGGCCCGTTCGGTCTGGTTTGGGCCAGCGCGCATGGGGGTGTGTTCGGCGTGCGGACGTTACGTTAATAGTGTTCGTGTCTGTTGTACGTTTGTGTTTTAATTACTTGATTATTTACTTACATTTTGAGTGGTTTACGGGGTGGCTTCATGTGGGATTAGGGCTCAGATCATGCCCTCTGTTATTGACCCCTCCGACTATGTGTCTTGCACTGGTGTTTTTCAGTGTTTTGATTATGTCACTTTAGAATCCTTACAGGAGGTGGTTAGTCATCTAAAACCTACTGGTTCCCTGGATGATGCTATTCCACCTCGTCTGTTTAATGAGGTCTTTTCTACTATAGGCCTTTCGGTTCTTGCCCTTGTAAATAGTAGTTTGTCTTCAGGTGTTGTCCCTGGAAACCTAAAACATGCAGTTGTCCAGCCTTTGATTAAGAAACCAAATTTGGATCCCGATATCCTGGGAAATTATAGACCTATCTCTAAATTGCCTTTTGTTTCTAAGATTCTTGAGAAGGTAGTCTATGATCAACTAATGGCTTATCTTGTTGAGCATAACATTTTAGAGGTCTTTCAATCTGGTTTTAAATCATTTCATAGTACAGAGTCAGCACTTTTAAAGGTTTTTAATGATATATTCCTTTCAACAGATTCTGGTGACTATGTTATTTTGGTTTTGCTGGATCTTTCGGCTGCTTTTGACACTGTTGATCACAATATTTTATTTACACGCTTAGAACAGTGCGTGGGCATTGGCCATACAGACCTAAACTGGTTTAAATCCTACCTGACAAATCGTACATTTTGTGTCTCTCTTGATAGCCATAGGTCCTCATCTGCTCCTCTTTCATGTGGTGTTCCACAGGGCTCAATTTTGGCCCCAGTTCTTTTTCTGTTGTATCTTCTTCCTCTTGGCTCCGTCCTTCGAAAACACGGGATTGCCTTCCATTGCTACGCAGATGATACACAGATTTATGTACCGGTAAAGAAAGCAGACCACACTTCTCTCCAGTCTTTGCTTCTATGTTTGGAAGATTTGAAGACTTGGATGTCTCTAAATTTCCTGAAACTAAATGAAGACAAGACAGAGGTAGTGATTTTTGGGAGTTCCTATGGGAAGTCTTTGCCTGTTGACTGCCTACTGACTCAATATATAAAGCCAGTTGTTACGAATCTGGGAGTAAAAATGGATGCAGATCTAAGGCTGGATTCTCACATCAGAACAGTTGTGAGATCTAGCTTTTTTCACTTAAGGCAGTTAGCAAAAGTGAAACCAATTCTTTCAAGGCAACATTTTGAAACCACAATCCAGTGCTTTAAGTGGGCCGGAACTCACCGGTACCCAGTTCCGCCACTTCTAAAATTTAACCCTGAGAGTACCGGGACTTTTTTTAAACGTAAGGTGCGTTCCGGAACTTATTTTCGTCTTCTCCACTTGAAAGACCCGTGGCAGATTAGAACATAGATATCATATATAGAACACGTCTATGGATTAGAATGCATCATTTCCCCCGACTGGATTTCAAGAAAGAGTAATGCATCTTCACGATAATAAAACATCTTTGGTGGAGCGCGTCATTTTGGCCAATCACAACCTCAGGATAGACAGGGGGAGGAGACGACAGCGAAATGTGAAAAAAAAAAAAAACAAACTTTGCAGCGCGACAGAGCGTGAGGGAAGCGGAAGTAACTCCTCCAACGTGTGGGTAAAGTTAATATTTTTATACATGCAGTGTAACCATTGTTTAGTAAAATGGCATGTTGTGTTACAAATAAAACTAAATAAAAATTAACAAAATAACAGTCAATTGCACCCCTAAAGCCACTGTGATAAAGTATCACATTAATTTAATTATCTTAGCCACAGGAGTGAATTTAAAAACAGGATGATGTCTGTATGAACTAGTTGAATGAGGTGTCTCTAAAATATCCTGATTCATGATCAATAATAATTTAAACAATTTTTTAATCTGTCCACAGGACCTGACTTTATTTTGTTAGATGTCTCTAGAATAGTTAGTCATGTTTACATGTAGGTAAACATAGATGTTTAACAACTTGTTAAAATACACAAAATGCAGGAAATGGCATCTACTTTATTCAAATTTTCTGGCAAAACATCTTCACCAGCATATTTAAGAAATGAGTTTTTACTGTAAGTAAGTTTTATTTATATAGCACATTTCACAGACATGAGAGTCACAAAGTGCTTCACAAAAGGAAAAATAAAATCATAAAATCACAGAAGTACTATACAGAAAGGTAAAACATAACAAACTCTAAAATCAATGTACAAAATTAACCAAAAGCCTGTCTGAAGAGATAAGTCTTAAGTTTTTAAATGCATCAGTTGACTCGGAGCAGCGCATTGTTAGCAAAATGTTCTGCTGTATTTGACTTGCTGCTGTTGTTGGTTGTTAATTTTTTGGTTGACACAATCTTTCCTATTTATGTTCTCATTAAATTAGGTTAGTAAATGACTTTTACCTGAAGCATGTTAAAAAATTACAAAATCTTTCAGGGGGGGGGTTGGCGCAACGTTTGTCACCTTTTTCATCCCTTCTGAGTTTGCAGGTATGCATATTATTATGACATTAGGGAGGGTACCGGCACTTATTTTTTTCCACTTAAAGCACTGCCGCAATCCATGCTTTTGTAACCACTCGGCTGGATTATTGTAATGCTCTTTATGCTGGTTTAAGTGATTCTTGCATTTCACAGCTGCAAAGAGTTCAAAATGTTGCCGCCCGACTTCTAACAGGGACACGGAAATTTGATAGTATTTCTCCTGTTTTGGCCTCTTTACATTGGTTACCAGTGTATTATAGGATTCATTTTAAGATACTTTTGTTCGCTTTTAAGGCTCTGAATGGCCGATCTCCTTCATATTTGACTGAGCTACTACAATCTTACACTCCCTCCCGTTCTCTCAGATCTGCTGACCAGCAGCTTCTGAGGATTCCAAAAACTAGACTTAAGCTCAGAGGTGACCGTGCTTTTTCAGTGATTACCCCTAAACTCTGGAATGACCTTCCGAGTGACATAAGACAAGCCGCGTCCATTGTAGTTTTTAAGTCTCTTCTTAAAACTAATCTTTTCTCTTTGGCTTTTTTTTTTTTTTGACATTATATTTATTGAATTTTTTTTATAACAGAAGTGAAACAAGTGACAACAATATGTATAACATAAGATTCACGTTAAGTAACTTAATCCCCAAAGTAAGCTAATATAATAAAAAAAATAATAATAATAATTTAAAAAAATAATAATAATAATAATAAAATAAATAAAAATAAAATAAAAATAAAACAAACAAAACAAAACCTCAGCAATCTACACATTTCTCTTAATGTCCTTCGTATTGTTTCAGAAACTTGGTCAAAGGTGACCATGCTTCCTCAAATTTCGCTCCCTTTCCTCTGACAATATAAGTGAGTCGCTCCAGAGTCATACATGATGCCATTTCCTTCACCCACATGTGGTTTGTCGGTATGTCCATTTTTTTCCAGTGCAGAGATATTAATCTCCTGGCCTGCAGAAGTCCAAAGTCAATCAATTTTAACTGTCTGGAGCTAAAAGCACAGATCTCTGGGTAGATACCTAAAACACACATTCTAGGCTCAGCAGGTACATTCACTCCAATGATCTTTGACAAAGTTTGCGTTATTATGTTCCAATATTGCTGTATTTTTGGACACTCCCATACACAGTGAAAAAGAGTACCCTTTCCAACCAAGCACTTACAGCAGTTATCTGGAATGTTAGGTGTCCAACGGTTCAGTTTGACTGGGGTTATATAAGTTCTCATCAACCATTTGTATTGGATGAGTTTCATCCTTGTGTTAATTGATTGCTTTTGGGCTTTTAAGCATGCAGTTTCCCAGTCCTCCACCTGTATCTCTTCTTGGATATCAGCTCGCCATGCGTCCAACCTATCTACGGTGGATTCCTTATCATGTCTTAGTAAAGCTGCATAAAATAAAGAAACATGACCCCTCCTCTCCAAATTTTCTAGTACAATATTTTCTAGGTATGACAATGGTGGTCTGGATTCAATTAATTTATGTTTTGACATAATGAAATGTTTAATTTGTAAATACTTGTAAAAGTGTTTCTTTGGAATGTTATATATTTGACATAACTGCTCAAATGTAAGAATCTTGTCATCCTTATAAAGATCTGCCAATTTCTGTACACCTTTGTTTGCCCAAATTTTGAAACCTCCATCAGCTCTTCCTGCTTTAAAGTTTCTGTTCCCCCAGATAGGTGAAAAATAAGAAATAGAGGGGGTATCTCCAATATATTGATTGGTCCTATACCAAACATCAATTGAGTTCTTTAGAAATGGGTTTTTTGTCATTTTTATCAGTTGCTTTGGGTTTGCAGAATACAAATACAGGTTTAATCTAAGGTCTGTTGCTAATTGTTCAATTTTTATCCATGCTGGAGGTGTTTCAATTGAAAAATAGAACATGATTGCGCGTAGCTGGGCGGACCAGTAGTACAATTTAAGATTAGGGAGTTGTAACCCCCCTCTCTCATATGGCAGGTACAACAGGCGAAGTCTTAATCTAGGTTTTTTATTGTTCCAAATGAATCTGGTAAAAATGGAATTCAAATCGTCAAAAAATTGTTTTGGAAGGGGCAAAGGAATTGTCTGAAAAAGATACAAAAATTTTGGTAATATACTCATTTTGATCATGTTTATTCGGCCAATCATTGATATAGGCATTATCATCCATTTATTTAGTGAATCATTTACTTCACTGACCAGAGGGTCATAGTTTGATGATACAATGGTTTTAATTTCCGGGGTGATTCTAACACCAAGGTACACAAATCCTTCCCTTGCATTTAGAAATGGGGTTTGTATAACCGGGCTCAATCTTTCATCCTTATTTAAAAATAAAATAGAGGACTTTGAATCATTTATTTTATAGCCAGAGAACTGACCAAACAACTCTATTTGTTGTATTAAAGTGGGGATGCTAATGGATAACCTAGTTAAAAAAACTATCAGATCATCAGCATACAATGCCAATCTATGCTCTTGGTCACCCAGCCGGATACCAAACAGGTCAGTTCGCGTTCTTAACATCATTGCCAAGGGTTCTATAGCTAGAACAAATAACATTGGAGATAACGGGCAACCCTGGCGAGTGGAACGTTCTAATGTGAAAGGTTTAGAAGCTAAGTTGTTTGTCCAAACAGTGGCTTCGGGAATTGTATACAAAAGCTTCACCCATTTGAGAAAGTTGCAGCCAAATCCATATCTCGGAAGAACATTAAATAAATATGACCATTCAATTCTATCAAAGGCCTGACATGCATCAAGTGATAATAACGCTGTATCTTTCATATCAGATTTCTCATGAATTATGTTCAGGACTGTTCTTATGTTGTGAAACCCTTGACGTTTTGGTACAAATCCGTTTTGATCATTATGAACTAGATGAGAGATATAGGGGTATAATCTTTTTGCTAAAGCTTTACATAATATTTTAGTGTCCACTCCCATCAGGCTAATTGGTCTAAATGAAGAACACTCTTCAGGGGGTTTATTTGGTTTTAATATCAGTATGATCATTGCTTGTCTCAAGGTGGGTGGGAGAACTTCATTCCTAAATGCCTCTTCATACATGTTAAAAAGTGGAACTATAAGTTTATCTTTGAAAGTTTTGTAAAACTCAATGGGGAAGCCATCTGGCCCGGGGGCCTTACCACTATTAATACTTTGTATGGCTTGTGAGATTTCTTCAACCGTTAAATCTAAATCCAGTTCCTTTTTTGTCTCTTCTGTGAGAGTCTGAAACTGAAGTTGGTCTAAGAATATATCCTGTTCTGTCAAGGCATGGGCACACTCTGATTTATATAATTTTACATAGTATTGCCTGAAGTTATCGTTAATTTCAGACATGTCTACTGTTACCCTACCAGAGGGGGTTTTTATGCTATTGATTGCTCTTTCACTTTGTATTTTCTTAATTCTCCATGCCAGTAGTTTCCCAGCTTTCTCTCCTTGGTCATAATAGGATTGTTTTAACCACATTAAACTTTTTGCTGCTGCTTCACAAGATAATGTATTATATTCAGTTCTCAAACGTAACAGTTCATTCTGCTTTATTTGGTCATCATCAGTGTTTAATTCTAGTTCTAGATATTTGATTTTTTTATCCAAGAGTTCCATTCGTTTCTTTTGTTGTTTATTTTTTGTGCTTGTATAACTAAGAATTTCACCTCGAATATATGCTTTGAACCCTTCCCACCTCACTGAGGCGCAAGTCTGGTCCGTATTTAATTCAAAATAAATATCTATCTTCTCTCCTATCAGTTTAACAAAGTCTTGATCTTGTAGCCATCTTGCTTGAAAACGCCAGTGAGGTTGGCTATGAAAATAATTCTCTATATAAATACACAATGAGATAGCTGCATGATCACTGATCACTATGCTGTCATACTGACATTGTTTGACCTTTGATAAAAGTTCTCTTGAAATAAGAAAGTAATCTATACGTGAACGGGATTTATGTATACCCGAGTAACAAGAGTATTCCATTTTATCAGGGTTTTGTTCTCTCCACACTTCCACCAAATTGATATCCAATATATATTGATTTATTAACTTTCTAGTTTGAGCTTTATAAACATCTGAACCAGTTGATCGGTCTTTATTTGGATTTAAAGTGCAATTAAAATCTCCTCCAATCAAGTTAAATCCTTGAAGAGTAGATATAGTAAGAAACAGATCCTCAAAAAATTTTGGATTATTTTCATTTGGGCCATATACACTCACCAAATTTAAAGTAATTGAGGAAATCTTACCCTGAACAATTATGTATCTACCAGCTGAGTCTTTTATTGTTTGTAAAGTATGAAATGGAATACTTTTGTGAATCAAAATAATTACGCCTCTTGCATAATTGTTATATGATGCATGTATCACCTGACCCGGCCATCTATTCTTTACAGCTTTTATCTCACAATTTGTTAAATGTGTTTCTTGAAGAAAAATTATCTTCGATTTAAGCTGTTTAATCCTATTCATGACCTGTTTCAGTTTAGTTCGTTTCCTAAGTCCCCTCACATTCCAGCTTGTAACTTTTATATAAGAGCTATTATCCATACTTTGCTTTTAATAAGACAATGCATAAAGCTGAGTTAACATAAAGTGCACAAAAAATGTGAGTAAAATAAAATAAGCGACTAAATAAAAACAGAAAACCCTGAAAATAGTACATTACACTCAAACCCCCCCCCCCTACTCAGAATAATAAAGGGGTCTTAGCTAATCCACTAATAAGAGGAGTAGCTGAGCTATGAAACCCACTTCGAAGGCAGTAGTGGTGTCCGTGAACCATACACCATACCGTAGTAAAACACAAATATAGCAAAACCCATACATAGCCATAAATTCCCTCTTCCAAGATGTGCTTAATCAAAAGTATTTCGTATTAATGTGACACATCCAGCCGGCAGGTACACATTGTAACAGCATTGTACGAACATATGCAAATATCCTGTCTAACAAGAAAAATAAAAATAAAATAAAGAGTCACTCCGTAGCTGCCTATGATTTATGTATACTGTATGTGAAATATTAACTAGATAATATTCCAACTAGGGTATATAAACGCAGCTAACAATCATAAGCAGTTAATTTTTGGTTCACAAGTGAACCACTCACCAGTAATCAGTCCTGTCCAGCGTGTGTGCAGAGGAAGTCTCGGGCCTCCTTAGGAGAAGAAAACAGTTTTATCTTCCCCTTGTGCAGGACCCTCATTTTACATGGATTATACTGAAACCCTCTGAACATTCCTTTTTCAGCCATAAGTTTCCTGATGTCGTCAAACTCGGCTCGTTGTCGGATGGTTTCCCCTGAAAGATCCTGATTAAAAAAAAGTTTATTTCCATCATGTTCAATGTTACGTTGTTTTGTCGAGCGGAAAACAAACTCCCGATCTTGGAAGTTCAGGAAACGAATGAGAACGGCTCTGTGTTGGTTCGGTTTCGGAGGTGCCAGGGTACGATGGGCCCTCTCGATGGTGAAGGATCTCTCGGTCTCCAGCCAGCGCGGCAGCATCTCCCGTATGAAATCCAGCAATGGCCGCTGTCCCTCGGCGCCCTCCCGGAGCCCAAAAAGACGCAGATTCTTCCTTCGGCCTCGATTCTCCAGATCGTCCGTCTTAGCTTCCAGGTAGGATATTTTCTTCAAAGCTTTAGCAAGATTAGCCGTGCTAGCTTCTAGAAGCTCCTCCGCCGACACGATTCTTTTTTCAGCTTCCTCCAGTCTGTTAGCATTGGTGTCAACGTTTTGCTTCACCTCTGCTATGTTTTTCTCCAGCGAGGCGATGGACTTCGTCATTTCACCCATACGGTTATCAATGTTGTCCAGTTTGTTTCCAAATCCACCGAACTCTGAGCGTAGCGACCGGATTTCCATTAGCACCGTGCTAAGATCACACATGCTATCAGTGCTAGCGGCCTCCCCTTTGTCTTGATCCGTTGTCGAAATATTAGCTTTCGCTGCTTTTTGGGGTCCGCGGCTTCGTGTAAAAATATCACAGTCCTTAACAGTGGTCTGTTTTGACATGTTCGGATCCAGTTTACGCTGAGTTTTTCAAAGTTTTCGGTGCAGGCCACACGGAGCATCCACTTTAAGCTGCCATCTTGGCTCGTGGTACCACAGCGCCCCTTCTCTTTGGCTTTTGACGCGATCCGAGATGTTTGATTTTGTTTTATTGTGTGAAACTTTACTATTATCTGACCTTTTTAATTTTGTACTGTATTTTATTTTTGTACTGTATTTTATGTTTGTGTACAGCACTTTGGTCTCACGGTTTTATAAAGTGCTTTAGAAATAAAGTTGGTATGGTATGGTATGGGTAGCAGGGTTAACGGCTTGTTTCACCATGAGTAGCTGGTTAACGGCTTGTTTCACCGTGATTAGCTGGTTAACGGCTTGTTTCACTGTGAGTAGCTGGTTAACGGCTTGTTTCACAGTGAGTAGCTGGTTAACGGCTTGTTTCACCGTGAGTAGCAGGTTAGCCACGGCTTGTTTCACAGATACGTTCCATACTCGAATAACGGGTTCGTTTCATGCGGTGAGTAGCTGATTTTGTCGGTTTGTTTTGCTGGTTGTTCGTTTCGACACTCGTTGCCCGGTGTGTGGGTTCCCACCGGAAGTCACGTGTGACGTGAATAAACTTCATCTCCCAGGTGCACAATGGTAGCGCGCTATGCGTTCTGCTGATGAGTAGGACGTCATACGGGTCCGGAAACCTGAGCCACGCAGAACGTCAGTAGCGGGGCAACTTTTGTGCATCGCAGGAGTGACGTCATTTGGCATTATAACCTGGGAGGTGCTGAGTCAAGGAGGACTCAGTGAGTCGAAGAGGACTCTGTAGCTGACACGCCCCAAATTTGCATGAGGTCTGGGACCGGAAGAGCGTGTTGGTTCTTGTGTTTAATTCATTTTATTAAGTGTTCTGTGTTGTTTCTTTCATGCTGCATTGGTAATTAAGAACAAAAGGGGGAATGTGTTTTGTATATACTCACACTGCGCGAGTATAAGTTGTTCTTAATTGTTTGTGTCGACTCAGAGTGTTCTGTGACTTTTCTTATTTTTATTCCTTTTTCTGGCAACCAGGAGGAGTTAAAATAGGAATAACTGAATAGGGTTTTAAGAACTTAAATTAGACTTTTAAGTGATATAGTTCATTAAAGCTAACGGACTCCCATCTGCTGGCCTTACCTGCCCTTTGGGACCACTGGAGGCATATCTCAGCCCACACAATATTTATAGGTCACAACGAAAATAATTAGAAAATACTTTAACAACAAGGTAAAACTGTGAATAATCTCTGGGATGGAAAATGCTAGATAAATTTTTAGGCAACAAACCCCACATTATATGGACCATTTAGTTACTTATGGTATAGATTAAAAATTAAAGATAAAAAACTAGAACAAGCTATCTGAGGATTAAATAATCACTACTGTACTGATGAAACGCAGACATAATAGATAATGCAGAAATGTTAAAACAAACATTGAGGCGCTGAGGTTAGAACAAAGTTTTATTTAGATAATTTAATATATATATGAACAAACGTAGTCTCCACCTCCTCAATAGCTGGTGCTGGTTTCCTGAAACACAAAATAAACATTGCATTAAAACAGTTTACACTTCTCCATTTTATACAGGATTAAATAATGTTCTACAGCATGATTAGTTGTGCTGTTGCGCACTTAGGAAAAAATATAGGGGTAGGAATTCAGCTCTGAACGCAAAGGCCTCAGGACATGTAAAGTTTTTTTTTTTTACTAAATAAATAAAATATTTGCGGGCAGCTCGAAACAAAATGATTACCGCCGAATGAACCTTTACGGTTTGAGGGATTGATCGAGAAAGCTTGTAACATTCTATCTCAATAATTTTAGGTTATAACACTTAAACAAATGGGAAATCTGGAAATGGCAGTGGAACCTCCCGTTAGCATAGCATAAACTGTCCGACAGCTGACATTTTATAGCTTTGTAACGGTAGACAGTTCACATCGGATTCGCTTAACGAAGCATACAGAGTGGCGTGTCGTGTAGAGAAACGATATCAACTTTAAATAATCCAAATTTAGTTTTTGTAGCTGAACAGAGCAGCTAACAGCAAAGCTAACAAGCCATAAGGGCCGACGTGGTTCACGAGGCGTCGTCCGTAAAATTTGTGTGTAGGCCGTCAGGATGTGGAACCGAACGCTTCATACTTGTATTTTCTCATATATAAGAAGCAAAGAAATTTGATTACCGATTTGGAAGATGTACTTTTGTGAATAGCTCCAGTGAATGTACACGTCTTGGGAATTTTGACCTGATGGGGGGAAGCAAAGACACAGTCGTTTCCTATACAGCCTGGGTATTAGGGGGACCCCTAATGGGGGAAAACATGTACTGCAAAGAGAAGCTTAATGATTTATAGAGACAACGGAAACAGGTTAAAGTCACTTTTACTTGTAATTTAATTTAGTTAACCAGTTGGGTTATTCGTTCTGAAGCATTTAATAAAAATAAAAGGATGCATGTACAGATTTTAATAGCTATTTGGAGTCAGATAAATATAAAGAGAGAACAGGAGGGACTGACAACCTCTCTCCCCTGAAACATGTATAACACAATTTTTTAAGTACCTAGGCACATATAGAAGGATTGACTTGCAAAACCTATGGACATTAAAAGCAACAAGAGGTCTGCTAAATTTGAAAGGAAATTGGACTAACATATCGTTCAACCATACATGACATAAGCATTGACAGCAGTTATAAAGACTGTGTTATTTGAACAGATTGGGGTTTGAAAGGATAATAAAAAGGGAGTAGCCCTCACAGACGGGTCCTTAATAAATACACATTTAATTTTAATCAATACTTTCCTATTGAGGACATGAATTGAATCTCAATTTATAATAAGTGGAGAATTGGACTTTAGGCATTGACTAATAGTTTATTTACCTGAAACCTCAGGCCAAAATGAACAAGCCCATATTTTGACTTTTCAGTGAGGGCTTATCTTAACAATTTCAATAAATTTACCAATTAGGAGGGCATCCCGCAGTGACATTTTGACGTGAAAATTTCAAACAATACACAGTTAAATCCAAAGAGAGGGCGGATCTTAGAAGGCTCAAGGAATTGGCTAATTCTCAAATATACTAGGAAGGTGGTCTTAGAAAACAGTACATGATATTTTCTGTAATAAAAGTGGGCTACAATATTTTTTTGGTTTCAGGTTAAGTTGATGGTTTCACTCTTATGTGACATAATGCTTTTAGATCTGTTGTACAGATCAGATTAAAAAGATGCCTCTGTCGAAGGATCCACAATAAAGCTTGTTAACAGATGATTACTTTTATCCTGGTCTGTTAATGATTTTACGTTTTCTATTTTTTTACTCTTTTTGAAGTAGCCTCACAAGACAGAGGGCGTGGAATGGGAAGAGTAAGTCTGATGGATCCCACCACATTTTTGCAGAACACATGGTAGTTGAACATGCATTAGGGTAGGACTATGTCCAAAACACATGCAGCATCTGACTTTTGAATCTCAGCTACTGTGGTTATTGATCGGATCCTATCAGATTTAATATGTCAGGTAAGTCCAAAACTGGCTCACTGTGACTTCACCGAGAACGCAATGGCTGGACTCATATGCAACCCTACTCAAAGAACTTTCGAGGGGCTTCCGCAAAGAACAACTGAAAACACTAAAGGAGTGTAGTGCACTGGACTGTCATCCAAGCAAAATACTGTCCACAAAGACTTTCAGCCAAGCAAAGACAAAGAATTTGTCAAAGAACTGTCAAAACACGGTCATCAGACACAAATGGCCAGAATATACGGTCCGGATTTGGGGGATCCTGACGAGAATCAGTACCCAGCAACGTCTCACTGGATGCTGGCACAAGAGAAGGCTGAAAACATTCTCCAAAAAGACAAAGAGAACAGGTCCTGAAGTCACCCATGTCAGCAGTTCAGCAGCGGTCATGCTCCCATATTGATCTGTAAGGATCTGTCAATGACCTTGGTATCAGGGATCAAATCTACAGTTGCTATGATAAATTTTTAAATGAAACACATATGCTCATTTTAGGGCTTGCCAGCGCAGGCCACATGATTCTTAGTTTATACTGTATTTATGTGGGTCTGACGAGTTACTTTTTCTGGTTCCTGTAACTCTGTGATGAGATAGGGATAACGATCCCAGCTCCAAACTCTGGAACAAGTTAACTTTTATATTTTTGTTTTTGTAGGTTAAATTTGTGTCTCCACGAACATTCATACAATGTTTCGTGGAGCTGAAGAGAGGGCAGCAGTTGTCCTTGGCGGAGAGCATGTTAGGAATCTGATTTGTCACAAGGGATACACTTTGGTAAATGATTATAACTTTAAAGACAATGTGATGATATCTTAGATTACAGTTAGCTATAGGGTTTTAAAAACCAAATTGGAGGTGGCAGTAGGCTGGGGTTTAGGAAATATTATTTCTGATATCCAGACACTTGTGCTCAGGCTATAGTATAGTACATTTAGACACACTTTCACATTTAACGGCCACATAACTTTAGTGTGTTGACTGCCAAATTGAAACAAGGTAGGGATTTTGTTGTTTCATAAGGGGGAGAGGTTGAAACTGGTCCCTAATAGATGGTAAATACATTTTATTATACAAAGCATAATAAGGATAACTGATAATTTGGCGTTATAAACAAAATCCACTTGCATCGATATTGAGGCGTCGTCGGTCTTAAACGTTTATTTTCTTTAATCAGGTCATGGAGGAAGGAGTATCGGTGTAAGCATATTCCTAAATAGGAAGACAACTTAGGAAAGGGTTAGTTCATTAGTTATACAAAGGTTTTAGATTCTGAATGAACAAAATAGTCACCCATACAGCATGAAGCGCCTTAAAGGTTTATTTACGAGAACCACATTGACATTTGCATATGAGCGATTAACAATAATGTTTTTTCCTCTGTGAAATATGTGTTAAACAGATCTCTAAAATGGGGGATGCCTCTTTGGAAAGGTTTCCTGGCCTGCAGGCTCAAACCACTCAAACCTTAAGTGGACCTGATCAGAGGTTGTTTAGAAATATGGTGGTTCTGTAGATTTATACGCAGTTGACTTGACTGGACTACATGTGACTTATTGACTCAGGAAAAAGGTGTATAGAACCACAGGTGTACAATGTTTTGTGAATTCTGTATTCCTACCGCATGCTATGTTACTTTTATGTGTGTAATTTCTGCTACAAGCTAAGTGAAAAGGTACAGTATTTTTGTAAGTATGGACCGCCTCAAACTACTCGTAATTAACCCTAATGAAGATTAAGTCTCTCCTAAACTCAACTAACATGCATGATTCATTCTTTGTACTACTGATTTATAATTTATTGGGTGTTGTTTGCTATGGACATGATTCTGCTTATTATAGGTGATTCTTGGAAATGCTCCAGCTGAGGGGGTGAGGATGGAACTTTATTTTTGTTTTATTGCACATTTCCGTGTATAAATTTTAATATAACATTGTAGAAATTGGCTTACGTTTTTAGAATCTGACTTATCTGCACCATTGTGAGTGGGTTTACAGACAGACACTAGCATTGCGTAATCATTTGGAGAGTAATATATGTAAATGTTTAATGTTTTGGTTTTAGAGTTGGTGTAGATTTTCATGCTCTTGCACCGCTATGCAAAAAAAAAAAAAAACTCAGGACAGTGTTAGTTTTACTATTTTATGCTTATGTCTATTATTATATGTTTCAGTGTTTCAATGTTTAGATGTTTACTGTTGCACCGAGGGACTGAGAGAAACGCAATTTCGGTCCTGTGTATGTCCTGTACAGTACATATTGCAGATCTGACAATAAAGTTGACTTTGACTAATGCCCCTTTTCCACCGGTCAGCTCGGGTCGGTTATTGCGTAATATATGCGTCGCAGATACCCACTTTACGCCATCTCCACCGGATATTCCGAGCTACGCCGTGCCAGATTTCTGGTCTCGTTTCTGAGCAGTGACTACCCGCGCTGATGCGCGCCGGGAGGAGGAATGTGTGGAATGTGTGGAGGAGCTACAGCGAGGGAGCGAACACGGAAGTACTGTAAATGATTAACACGGTAAAAACAATTATTTGTTTTTAAAATTATAGCAAAGATGGGTCTTCAGCTGAACGTGTCCTTAATAAATTCACATAGTGCTCAAAACTGCAGGATTTTAAAAACTAGGATCGTTGCACGCACGCGCGGCTGTATTTCCTTAAAATGTAGCCAAATAAACAGATATAAAAATATATTTCATAGCTGACTGTTTAGCACAAGTGTTCCTGAGCTGAACAGCTCCTTAATAATGTCACGTAGTGGTCAAATCTGTAGGATCGTCACATGCACACGCACGCGAGTCGGGAGGCTATATTTCATTAAAATGTAGCTAAATAAACAGACATAAAAGTATATTTCATAGCTGAGTGTTTAGCAGGAGTGTTCCTGAGCTTAACAGCTCCTTAATAATGTCACGTAGTGGTCAAATCTGCTGCATTTAAATTGTTTTGTTTTGACTTCTTCCAAACCTCAGAAAATAAATGATAAAAAATCGAATTTTATTTAAAATAACTCCAACAGGTTACTGTTTGTACATGAACATCTTGTGATTACATTCTGTTAGTAAAAAAAAATAATCTGCACAGAAGGGGTACAAAAAAGCTGTGTAAACATAACTAGATGTGACCCGACCCGAATTGAGCCGATCTGTTCGAGGCGGTCCTGGTGGAGCATCAGGGCTAAAGTGTTCCCCATTGCATCTGGAGCAGGTTGGGTGCACGTTGATCAAGTTGTGCAGGTTCTTCATTCTTGATCCAGTGGTGCATCTGGAGTAAGTCCTCCTCACGATGTGAGGGTGTGATGAACTCTTCATCCCTGAGGAAGTGATCCAGTGTCGTTTGGGGTTTTCTTTCTTCCTTCCTGTGGAGTAAGTTTTAACGTGAAAGACTCGTCCTTCAGTAGTCCTGGCATGCAGTTTCCTGGGGAGGTGATCTGTTTCTTGTGAGAAATCATCCTTAAAGGACAACACCCACCATGTTTTCAAATTTCACTGGCATTAATAAGTAGTTTTGACTTTAGAAATAAAACAGCAAAGTTTTTTTGGTATAGTAGAGTAATAACGCTAACTGTGTTATTTCATGATTTTCATGAGATTTTAGCACCAGATCCGGCAAACTCTGCCCCTCTCCATATATGGCCACTCACGTCACTAAAGTGACCGCCCCCCTGAATGCATGCATATGACTCTGTGCATCACCGTGCTGACTTCATGCTCCATCGCGTTGCAGTGTTTTGTGTTCAAAACACTTTAAATTGGAAGACTACGAGTCAGCAATGATGCAGGCATTTGGATTTAAGGGGAAAAGAGGTACCAGACTGAAGGAAGACGCTGTGCCAACTGTCCATGCAGTTCCACCGTGCACCGGACCTAGAAAACGAGTCATTTCGGTCCGAGGACCGACCACTGAAGAAGGCCCGCACCTCCATAGTCGTGAGAAAACGGGAGGTATTTCGGGTAAGACTTTGCTCAATTTAACATCAGAACAGAATGAATAATAGAGCAGGCTTTTAAATGTACCGTAGTTTGGTAATATTCACACCACTTTTTCGTGAAAATCTGTGTCGCAAGCCTGTGGCTAGTTATCATAATGCTAATGCTAGTTATCATAATGCTAATGCTAGTTAGCATAACAGTACTCGTTTTTCTCTCGGCATTACATTGCACTGAAATAATAAACATCCCCCAATGTCTTAGTTAGGCACAAATGTAACTGTGAAGTGTGTACAACTCTACAGTGATTAATAAAAAAATATAAATAGAAAAACGACTGGTTATGACAGTGTGGCAAAGTCGGAATGTAAGATCAATTGCAGGTGGACAAGGGAATGTTTGGTGAACTTCTTTTCAACCTAAAGCAGAAGTTATAATGTTGGCAACTTTTTTTACATTTGTTATTGCTATTTTTAAACATTTGCAATAGCGTAATGACATGAAACTGGTGAAAAATAACAAGAAATGATCATTTTAGTCATACTCATTATTGTCTTTGATTAATTTGTTTTTCCTACATTAAAATGTCCATCACTGTGGCCATAATGATTTTGTAGCCAACATATTGGGTGTTAAATTGCACAGGGAAAACATGTCCACATATGTCATAAGTGCAGGAATGCAAAGCACACTGATTGACTGCCAGTTAGCTGCACTAAACCTGTGTTGGAATGCAATCTCTCTTAGTTGTTAATTTATTTCAGTAATGCTAATGATCTATTGTTACAATTCCTTTTTCATTTATTTTGTATCTGTACTCTGATACAGATACTAAGTGAGTCCAGAGAAATGTTTGAATCCAGAGAAGTACCTGTCACACCTGATGAGGAGGTGGGAGCAATCAGCGGGGAAGAACCTTTTCCATCTCCCTTGCCCCCGGACTGTGTCTGTAGCTGTGCAGGTGTTTGGACCTGAATTGAGTTCTCCCAGACCATCATATAGGAGCAAAGGTTTGTATGTTCTATTTGGTCTTAAGTAGAGAAGTACATGAAATATTTTGTTTATTTATGTTACGGGTGCAACATTCTAAAAAAAATCATGGTTTGAAACTTGAGTTTCAACGCAGCTTAGGTGGAGTAGTTGAAAACAGATGCACTGAGCATTCAACACAATTCATCTTGAGAATATATATATATATATATATATATATATATA
>JBBPBX010044585.1:0-10710 GCA_038048925.1 Garcialebias charrua
TGTGAGGAAAGACATGTCAAGTATATTAATTCCTTTGAGCCTTGGGAACAATCAGCACTGATGTGTTCAAACTGTATCAACATACAGCAGAAAACAAAGGAAAAAAGCTTTGGTCTTCTATGTGACCCCAGAGAGCGTTTGTTTCCTCTATGCATGCAATAATGTCCATCTGAGCATGACACTAGAGTAGCCTTGGTTTGGAGTTTTCCAGCTGTACAGATTACATTTATTAAATGAGACACCAGAGAGCATAGTTACTTTAGTGAAGGAGAAAGTAAGTGATTGATAAGATGTTACTGAAATACCAAAGAAGGCAAAAAGCAAACTCAGAATGAAGGGAGGATTTGATGCTCTCATATTACCACAATGCAAAGCCCTTCTGTCACGCTTGTCTGTGTGGTTGTATAAACCCGTTACTAAAAGTCTGTCTCACTCAGGTTTGGTATTTATGTAGTTGTGAAAGCCAAAAACTCAAAAATGATTATGGGATCTCAACATGGATGTATGTCTGTTTGCTGGCCATATATTCATATTCCACTAATTCGTTGTCACATTTTTCTATTACTTCAAAATAGTTATTTATTACCTTTACAATTATGAAGATTGTTTAACTTGAAGTTGTAAGTATGGATTGTTTTAGACTACATTAACCTTTATTTAACCAGGTAAATCGCATTGAGATCACATATTTCTTTTGCAAGAGAGGCCTGGGCCTGAAGGCAACCTAATATACATAGTGTTAGGCTGTGGGAGGAAACTGGAGTGCGTATAGGTAAAAAGTTGATGTATTAGTGTACGTACTGAGGTTCTCTTTTGTTTTGTTTTGTTTCTTGCCATTTTGAAAAGTCTGCTTTACCACAAAAATAATAGTTACCAACCAAAGAGAATGATGCTAAGTGGGCTTTGTTTGAAACTCAAGCTTTTTTTTCTTCTTGGTGTAATATTTAAACTTTAAAAGATAATGCATCACGACATGTTTTAAACCAGTTTATTAAATGGTCACTTAAGTATATTCCACTGGGAATCTGCCTTTGTTCTTGTTGAGAAATCAGTGAATCAGGAACTATCTGTTTCTCGTGATTTTTTTTCTTCAAACAACAGAACAAAAAAAGTAAATCATGAATTATGAAAATCCAACAGCTGCATTTCTGTCTGTGACTCTCAAAGCAATTTGTCTTTATAAGACGTCAGACTCTCATGAATGGCTGCAGACAGACTTCAGCACATCTCTTGATGTTCCCGTTGCACCTTTTTATACAATGAAGCAATGTCATAAATGTTCTAACACCGCACAGTCTTTGACAAATGAACATCTCTTACATATCCAAGACACAATATGCTCATTGTCTGTTTCAATCCTACAGTCTTATACTCCACAACACACAGTGCATCTCTCAATGCACTCGAACAAATTTGCCTGCCAGGACTAAAAAAACTTGGGGAGGGATCATCTGCTAGAGTTCATCATGCCTTGAATACCCTTTTGGCAGCTCGTACATTTGGAGAACAATCAAGATACTATTTCAACATAAATTCAGTGAACAGTGTGATGCATTCTCTTATTTATAATCAAGTTCATCAGAGGGTACATGCAGCTTGCAGATCGAGTTTTGCGTCCGTTTCCATGGATTCTGTTTACTGTCAAAACAAGCTAAGAGGACTTGAATATCTCAGCTGCCAAGTTGTAAAGGTCACAGTTATGAACCCAGATGTGATTTTGCTTTTCTCGTGGCTAATGTGAAGGGCAACAAAACAGCCTAATCAATCTCTCTTTTATAGTGGCATTTTTATCTTCAGTTTTTTATGTATCGTTACAGCAACAACTTATTTTAGATGCCATATTTCAGACAAATTAAATTTTATTGGTTACATTTGACCTATGGAAGATAAAACCTGAATTTATAGCTAGATCTAATCACTCGGGAGACAAAAAGTACATAACGTTACCATGCAGGGTCTACCGGTACCCATCATTTTAACAAGTTTATTCCATTCACCGCAGGAAACAGAATTAGATTAAGAGTTCCCCACTAAAAGTCTGATATTATATTTAAAAGTCAAATTGTGCGTCACCAAATGATAAATCACAGCGGTTGAGATTTTGCAGGGGTCCATTTATTTATAAATTTAGGTTCGACAAAGCATATGTAACTTGTTAGCAGGAAAAACCACAGTAAAAAATTGTTACCTGTGAGTCATGCTCCATGTAAGGACTTATCTTGCCATCCTCACTAAGTGTTGGTGACCACACTCTTTCTCCAGCTCCTGATCTGTAAGACAATACCCATGAGAGAAAAGATAATGCCGGTAAGTTGAATAAATTTCAAGCCAGCTAAAATCAGAGTGCTGATGTGTGCTATAATTTCTGCTGAAGGAAAAAAAAAATCTTTCCTGTCTGTTTTACACAAAAAAAATTGTATTAAAGGTCAAATTTTTTTGGAGCGTAAGCAAAACACTTGGAAAAAGTAAAAATAGATACGTTATGCTTTTAGAAAGGTAATCAAAAAGGCTCATCGAATATTGTCAGCGTATGAGAAAAATCAATCCTACTCAAATCAGCCATTCATTTTAATTATGACCATCTGCTAAATTTTCATTCAACCTTTATTTAGGCAGGTTAATCCCATTGAGCCTCAAGGACTCATTTACAAGAGAGACCTGGCTACAAACAAAGAACAAAGAAATGCCACCATATATGCAATATCAGTTGCTAAAGTATAGAGTGGTGTTGCTTGTTAGGCAAAAACATTACAGTAGAAGGCAAGTGTCATAGTAACAATAAAATAAAAAGTGCATTGTAACAAGGTAAGATGAAATGTTACTTTGAACGTCTGTGCTCAACGTTGTACTGTGCTGTATTTTCTACACCTATGCCGATTTTAACTCTGTCAGGTTTTACATTTGTAAGGAGATAAGGAGATTTGGCAGCACGGTGGCACAACTGGTAGAGCTGCTGCCTCTCAGCGAGCAGGTCCCCGGTTCAAATCCCGGTCCGGGGGCCTTTCTGGGTGGAGTTTGCATGTTCTCTCCGTGCATGCGTGGGTTTTCTCCGGGTGCTCCGGTTTCCTCCCACAGTCCAAAAACATGCATGTTAGGCTGATTGGTAACTCTAAATTGACCCTGGGTGTGAGTGAGACAGGTCCCTCTTGTAAATGAGTCCCCGTGGCTCAACGAGGCTAGCCTGTATAAATAAAGGTTGAATGAATGAATGAATAAACCTATTTCCACAAACATTAAAAAATTATGATAAAATCATTATAAATGCAATATTTGAGTAAGCGTCTAATCTGGGCCATGACTTCTTGAAAAGCAGCAATGACTGAATAACTATCATTTAAAACTTTTATTCTTATGTTTGGATAAACAATAATTGACAAGTTGCATACACTTTCAAAAAGTACATAAATTACTGAACAATAGAATTGATGAAATACAGTACATATAGCTGATAAGAAAACCTTACGTATACAAGTGCAATGTGACACAATGTGAAAGTGTTGATATAGTTCACTTACTCCTTTAAAAATGTACACATTTATTGGTGAAAATAAAACTGCTGTAATTCACCTACAATTTACTGTACTTGCAATGGTATTTTACTGTCAAGTTACATGTAAATGTCCCATGTAAGATGGAAAGGGGAGTTCTTCTGTATATCTGTTCTCAGTTGCCATAGTGTTGACTTTTGAGTGGGAAAGTATCTGGCTTCCTAAAGGATGAAGACATCATGCTGAAGAACAACATCTGTGTGTGTACACATTTTTTCTATTCCACCAGCCTCTTCTGATCTACACCCTCTGTCAAAGGTCATACATACAGTATGACTAAAGAGTGTTCATGCATTTGTTGACCTCATGGGGGAAAGTTGTAGCTTAAAAAGCTGAGCTCATTGAGCTGCTGTCGCTGGCACTGCATTGGCTAGATGAGATATTGGAAATGTTTCAGATATGAACCATGGAGGTGTTGATATCAAGGACGCTCTTATGAGGTGCCGAGTGTCTGGTGGATGAGCAACAGCTACTGAATTGTGGAGGAAGAAAGCTCCCTCCCTTCTGCCAATAACTCCATTACGGTATTCACGAACAGAAAGTCTCGGTGTTCATAGTGTGTTTGGTTGCAATGGTTACCACACAAACAGCCTACTGAAAGAAGTAAAGTTCAGACGGAAGGGGCCTGTATGAATTGACAATAAACACATGATATTTACTGTCTATTTACATGGCGTTTTCAATGGAGAGGCATAGTGGAAAGTGTGACAGACAGGCCTGTTTGGAAATTATAGCACTATTACACTGTTGTGTTCAACAAAAAGTGATTCGGACCTGAAGGTTCTTGTCAATTATGTACTTGAAATCTTCAAAATAAGAAGTCCACTTCAAATACAGCTGCTACACAGCTGGACTTAAAAGCTATGATTTCAGCTTGTAGGCTCTACTTTTTCCACGTATTTAAATGTAGAATAAACAAAAATGCAGTTACTTTTTTGCTGGACTGGAAATTTATTTTGGACAATGTCAAATGTTATGACATAAAATGTATTCAAGTGAGTGCAAAATTTATTTTAGAGTATGAATTTTGCTTGAGAATGTACAGTATACGGATAACCCAGGATCGTGTATAATGTTTTGGCATTCTATACTGAGGGAGCTTATCTACTCCACAAAAATCTACAATAAATCTGCACACTCCTATTTTTCTTTCTTTCCATGAACTCCCATTATGTCAAACATGATAAAATACAGACAAATTAAAAGAAAGCAACCATATTTTGAAAACCATGGACATACTGTGAAAGCATCAAATGTAGACTTTTCTACACCATTTAGGCAAAATAACTAATAAATTGGCTCAGAACAAAACACAAAGACAACAAGGTAAATTAATAAAACCAAGCAGAATGGAAAAAAGGTAATATAAATATAGTGTTAATTTGTCTTTTGGTCATAACTTACCTTTCCTGACCTGACCCTGCCATTTTTAACAACATGATGGGGTAGATCTGCTTTTTTGAGTAGTGTATGAGTTTACTTTGGCTGCACATATATCATTTCTCAGACAGGCAACTGTAAAACACTGCTATAAAAACTTAGAATCTGATCACAAATCTTTTCATACTTCCCTTAGATTAAAATTGTATACACACCCATTTGAAAAAAGAAAAAAAAGAAGGATTCAGCTTTATAAAACTTAACTACCGGTAATGCTGCTTTTTGTGATCTAGGAGTTTATTGTTCTTCCCTGAGAAATATGAGATGGTTAACCTTAAAATAGCCGGTATGGAAGTAACAGACTGACTGACTAGGGGGTCACTTGAAAACTGTACAGTATGTGGGTGATGACAGGATCAAAAAAGAAGGGAAAATCCTCCTATTCTGCAACACATTCTCTCACTTCCATTGATGTTATATTCATAACCACAAAAAGAGTCCTTGGGGAAGTGTGAAAGGATTTGATGAGATCAAGAGAACAGAAAACAACATTTCTAGCTGTGCAGAGACATCCGTAAGCTGGTTCCTTTGGAAGTTTATGTGCTCCTTTGTTTCCACGCCGCTTCACTGTTGATTCCTCAGCTGTGACTCACAGGTCATGGAGTCAAGGCAAGACAGCAAGGGCAAAGCCTCCACCAAAGGGATCCGACTTCATCTTTGTTTTCTCTGATCCTTTCCAAATCCTGAGTGGTCTTACTTGTTTCAGTTTCACTGTCCAGAAATTGATCAGATTTATTTTTAATATGTATTCATGCTTTTGTGTATTACACATCACCTAAACCCCTGATCCCAGATTTATCCCCCACTACTGCATGCCTATCTTATGTAACTGACTTGAGTTGAAGCTAAAATAAAGTAAGTGAAACATTTGACTTATTTGATACTTTAATCAACCAGTTGTACACTTCTGGCAAGTTTATCATAAAAATAAAACTTCATATAAAGCACATTTGAAGGGCTTCAGTAGCTCGGTGGTCAGTGCTGTGGTCTTGCAATCCTCAGGGTAGGCAAGCTCAAGCCTAGAGTGCACTAGAAAGGGCATCTGGGGTGAAACACTTGCCAAATCTTTTGTGCGAGTTTGCTCGGTGTGGTGACCGCTGAACGAGGACCAGCTGAACAAAAAACAACAAAGCATATGTGACTTTGGTTTAAATACCCTTCACTAAAATCTTCTGCAGTTCTAATAAAAAAAAAGGATAGAATTTCATTTGTGATGCTCGATTTTTTTCTGTGTAAAACAATTCCAATGAAAACTCTTTTTGTGAAGTTTATAGATGGTTCTTAATAACCACGTCTTTGTTTTGGAAAGCTACACTTTTGTAAATGTCATTTTGTTTTATAGCTTCGAGTAGCTTTAAAGAACTGTTCTTGAGCCCTGCGATGCTAAAGCCAAACTGACATCCAAGTTCAAAAATATGGTTTTTGTGTCAATTGGCTACATTGACATGTAAGGCTCCAAACCATTAAGTGAAACTGTAAAAAAAAACTGAACACTGTTCATATTACACAGGCATTGCGAACACAGCACAACTTTTTTTCCCCAGACAGCCTGACAACTTTCATACTGACCATTGTCTGTCTCTCCGGCTATAAAGCAAACAAAAAGCGTTTCTCCAATAAGCTCTGGCAAAAAAGGGAGACTGCAGGAAGGTGAAAACGCCATGGATCAGATGGAAAAAAAGATGGAGACGATATGAAAGGAAACCAGTAAGGTGGGTTTGGATTTGGACAGGGGAAATGCAGCAGGATACTTCGAGTTCATGAACAAATGGGCTGTGGAGAATGAGAAGGAAGAATAAGGTGGAATGGAAAATGAAGGAGCGGTTGTTCCTCCCCAGCTGTTGCATGTGTGTAAATGTTTGAGAATGTACATAGGGCAAAGCAGACATGGAAAATTTTATTGTGGTCCTTGTTTTTCCTATCAAGGTCCTCCAGCACTACCATTAATTTTCACATTATGTGAATAGGATTCTTTTTACCACTATTTTTTTTTTAAACGAGACAAGGAAGAACCTTCAACAACTCTCTCATAACGATCTTCATCAGTAATAAAATTTTATTGAAAATGGAATATGGACACAATAAAATGCATTACATTTAAATTTTAAGGTTATATGGGGATATTTGGGGAAGTGGTGGTGTAGAGGTTAGAGAAGGTGGTGGGCCTGTGATCGGAAGGTTGACGTTTCAACTCCCCAGACTGACAACATCAAAATGTGGGTAAGAAAGATGAAACACCCACACCTGCCTCCAACCTCATTTGCCACACTCTGGACACTTGAGCAAGGCCCCTACCCCCCTCCCCAGCCGCACCCCTGGGTCCCCTAGCTGGCAGCTCTCTGCTCCACAAAGAGGGCTGTGGTAGCTCGGTCTTCTGTGGTTGTGTGAGGAAGGACATCTGGCATAAAAACAATTGTCAAGTCTTTGTGCAAGTTAGTTCGCTGTGCCGACCCCTTAAGAAAGGAGCAGCCGAAATAAGAATTTTATTTAAAATAATGATTATGAGTGGGGGGAAACTGTATGGCAGCTGGTCGAGCTGCTTCCTCTTAGTGAGAAGGTTGCAGGATTGAATTCTAGTATAGGACCTTTCTGTGAGGAGTTTGGATGTTGTCGCACAAGTGGATTTCCTCCAGGTACTCGTTTCCTCTCATACGCTAAAAACCTGCATGTTAGATTAAATGTACTCCTAAATTGTCCATAGGTGTGTAAAATGTAGATAGCCATTTGTCTCCATGTGACCCTGTGATGGACTAGAGACCTGTCCATGCAGGGCCTACCCTGCCTCTCCCACAGTAGCCGTTTTCGCATTGCACGGCCCTCAATGGCCCGGCTCGCCCCACCTTTTTTTTTTTTTTTAAATAGAGAGAAAGAAAGAAAAGAGAAAGTAAGACAACAAAACAACAATTATCCACAAAAAGAGCACAAGGCAAACACACCCAACCTCCGTCCACAATCCTGCAAAGCACATGACAGAACACAGCAACGAAACATACATGCATAAAGACTAATAATCTTCATGACCTTGCAGTAGATTTCTATAAATAAACATACCCATACCTACAAATATATATACAGTATACATTTATATTCATTCATATACCCATCTACATATCTGCATATATCTACATATACATCCCTGCATCCATTTGTGTGTGGTTGTGAGCATGCATAAGTGAATAAGGTTCCTCCAATAGAACATTTAGTAGCGACTGTGAAGCATCAGAGATCCGTCCCCCCAAAGCCCGAGGCAGACGAAGGGGCGATCAAAGCCCAAGACTCCAGGAAGGACCCCGAGCCCAGAGTCCCCAGGGCCACCCGAACAGGACGAGCCACTCGCCCACTCCCCAGATCCGACCAAGGGGAAGAACCGCTCGCCCCACCTTCTAACCCGGGTTCGTCATGTTCGCATTTGCCTTTTCCGCCCAGGGTCCGCCCTCGTTTTGGAACCATCTCCACCGTGGTTCTGATCGGGCCGGGCTCCAGGGCCCAGTTTGACGTCATGTACAACTCACATTTGATTCATTGTTTGCAGCAGGGGTGGGGACTGTTGCGTGCAGGGGCGGGACTGATGCGTGTTGTTGAGTCATCAGCTCGTTCTAACAACAACCTCAGCGCGAGCTGAATCTCATTAAAATGTAACTACAGAAACGACTAAAAAATATTTGTTAGCTGAATATATATATTAGTGTTTCTGAGTTTAATGTTTGTTAATAACTGATTACAAATCAGCTTATTTTACACGTGCGTAGCAAGGATTTTCTGAGGGGCGATCTGTTAAAAGTCAGAGTGGACCTACAAAAAGCAAGTTGCCCAGTAGGTCACTGCTTTAAGCATTGGGTTGGCGCGCAGATCCTTTTCTCAAAAGCTGGTTCGAATCTCACTCGGTACGGTTAAAACTTATTTTACGTTTGTCTTTTATTGGATTTAAAAAAAGGAGTTTCACAAACTCCTTTTTTAAATCTCAGTCCTCATATTTTTATCCAATAAAAGACAAACGTAAAATAAGTTTTAACCGTACCGAGTGAGATTCGAACCAGCTTTTGAGAAAAGGATCTGCGCGCCAACCCAATGCTTAAAGCAGTGACCTACTGGGCAACTTGACTTTTGTAGGTCCATTCTGTCTTTTAACAGATCGCCCCTCAGAAAATCCTTGCTACGCACGTGTAAAATAAGCTGATTTGTAATCAGTTATTAACAAACATTAAACTCAGAAACACTAATATATATATTCAGCTAACAAATATTTTTTAGCAGCGTCCCTTGTCTTTCCACACACACACACAAAGCGCACACACAAGAACACCCCACCCACTTCAACAGAACTCTCCACCCACTTCAAGGCTTGCTCTCTGCATAATGCGTAATGAGCGGGGGCGGGCCAGGCCGGGCTCTGGGCCAACCAGGGACGAGCCGGACTGTGGAGGGCCATGCAGTGCGAAAACGGCTAGTGACTGCTGGGGATAGGCACCAGAGACCCCCATGACCCAGAAAGGAGCAAGCGGGTAGACCTAATGGATAAATGAATGGCTCAATGGATGACAAGAAAAAACAAACAGATGAGATAAACTAAAAGAGATCAAATGGAAAATAGTGACACAAAACGTATGCTAATTACTCCATCACATCATTAACTGACATTTAACAACTTTTCGGAGACGGTCTTGTATAAAACTTATTAATGAACTTGAAAAAGTTTTTAAACAGGAATTCAGTTCCACATTTTCAAAAGGTGACAAATGACAAATTGTGTATCTGCAACACAGTGATAGTCAAGTGTTGCACAGAGTTATGTGAACCTTCACTTCTAAATCTTGATTTCTCACCTGCAGCTGGAGAAAGTGGATGTAGCTGTAAACCTAGGAATCTCACAATTATGGCATAAAAGGAAACATAACTTTCATGGCCATTCAGAAAAAAAGTAGTGACTGTATCAAAAAAGTGTTGGAAAATCAAAATTTGAAGGAAAAGTCTACTAGAAAAGCCTGTTTTTCAAAGAAACGTGAACATTTATTTTACAATAGAGGGACTTTCTTTATTGCGCGGTAAAAAAAATTTAAACAACTAGAACAGCCGGTCTATTTTTTACGATGCCTCTTTATGCGTTTCTTAGCTTTCATGAGTTTCCTGTGGTAAATAACTGAAGAATGCTAAACACCATTAAAAATGTCTGTAGTAGAAATGTTGAATTTTTTTTTTGAAAGCTATAAATAAGAAGCCATTACAAAAAACATTCTTCTGTTATACAAGACCTTGAGCTCAGATGCACCCAGTGTACTGTAATTTTGGTTCACAGCAGACGTGTAGACTCTTATATTTGTCGACGAGCTGCCGCACAAAATTACAAGTCTCCTACTTCTTGTGACTCTTGGGAGTATTTTATGACATGGTCTTTTAATGATGGCTGAGAGCGGCTGTCCTCAGAAATATTATTTTCAAGTGAGTCAGCATGTGTTCTTACAACCACTCCCAGTTTATTTGACTCCAGAATCAGTGGCTGCAATTACAAAAATCCTCACTTATTTCTGCAGCCCACAACTGACAAATGTTTACAAAAAGCCAAGTCCCAAATGTCACATATTCTTGTGTGAATAAGACACACTCATCTTTAACACTTGAACATGACAGAGTCATTGTCATAATGAATACTACCTCAGGGACTAAAAATTTTTCAGTTACCACTGAACATTGCGTCTACCCATCCACAACTCACTATTTCTCAGAA
>JBBPBX010044585.1:13449-27395 GCA_038048925.1 Garcialebias charrua
GTTTCCATCTCAACAAGCCACAAGATTTATGTAAGAATATTTTCTGAACAGACAAAACTAAAGTAGAGAGGTTTGGTCATAAATCATGGTAGAAGACTATCTACTGTCAAACAGAGATTGAGGGGTGATGATTTGGCCTTAATTTGCAGCTGCAGACCTAAATAACTTAATGACCCTTGAAGTAATTGAGACGACAATTCATTTTTTCCAGTATTTCAGTGTCAAACATGAGGCCATGTGTCTGACAGATTCGGTTTTATCCAGATGGATTCACTCAACAGGACAGTAACCTATGACACCACACAATAAAATGGCAATAATATTATGAATCATAAAGAATGAAGATATCTCAATGCCCCAGTCAATGGTGTAAACCTTTGGAAAATTTGTACATAAAACTATTATTTACAAACTTCAATGAACTGAAGCAAAAAGTGTAAAAAAAGGGTTAACAAAATTCTCCAAAGAGTGAAAAACTCATAAGGTCAGAAATTATTTGTCAAAATAGTCTGTAAACCAAGGCTTGACAATCTATTGAACTGAAGGTAGTTCAGTTGTTCACACGCTGCTTCTACTTTTCAATTGTTTTTGGTAAATAAACACTGACATTGATTATATGTCAGGAGTGTTTGGTTTGTCACACGACTGTGCATTCCTTCACTCTTGGTCTGAGATTTTCCAGAGAGTGGAAGATACTTTTTCAGCTTATAAACTTGTAAAATATAAAGTACCGCCTCGAAAGTCCATTTGTATAGGTCACGGAACGAGTCGTGAATACAAGCCTCATTGATTTTGAGTCGTGAATACAAGCCTCATTGATTTTGATGGTGAACTATAGCAGAAGAAACTAGAATCTAGATAAAAAAGTTGTAAACCTGTCAACTTTAACAATGACGCAGCAGTTTCAGACCCTACAGACGGGCTATAAACAGAAACTATGCGTTTCTGGATAAAATGTACTGGCAGTAATTGATCCTAGTCATAAAAGCATGTACTGTAGTTAAGTTTTTTAATTTTAAAACAACAAAATACATTCATGTATTTTGCTGAGATTTAAAGCAGTGACCAATGAAGACTAAATACATAAACATTTTCAAATATTCCAAATTTTATGTTGCTCTAAACATGATAATCCCATTGCATCAACTTTGGTTCCGTTTAGCATATAATGAAACTTAAATAGCCTGTTTTAGTTTGGTTCAGTTCTCCAGAAAATCCCCTGGAAAGATTTCAGTTGCAACATTGCTTCTTCAAAAAAAATATGCAAGAGTTCCAATGAAAAGTGATAATTTTGTTCAAGTGAGTATTCAGTTATTTTTTCATACCTTGTTATGCTGAGTGTGAGGTGCTGGGAGCACATTTTTATCCTGTTCTGAGCCTCCATGTGTGTCATGTGCTCTGTGCTGTCACCATTGATAGCCAGGATAGTGTCTCCTGGACACAGGTCACCTTGGGCTGCTTTGCTACCAGGTGTTACCTATAATTTCATTCAACCACATACACACAAATCCAAACACACCCAGAAGGAAAAGAAAACCATTTTGAATGTCGACAACAATTGAAACCAAACACGTATTATTCTACAACAAATAGGTCAATTTAATGTTAGGTAAGACTGCTTGGATTCAAAATTCAGGATTTTGTATTTTCCAAAGCATGCAAACATGACAATGAAAGGTACAAAGTCAGCCATTTTTGTATTTGGAGACATAACATAAATGTCTCTTCATGTGTAATTTTTTTTTTTGGGGGGGGGGGGGATAAAAACCAAATCATAAACAACTTTTGTGATGATAAAGCAAAACCACAAGGCTAAACCCTTAGGAAAAGATTTCCAAGTACAGTACATATGTAAACTTATACACATATATCGGTTCGGTAGGCATGGTGCTTGCTCTGTTGACAAGGTAGGGTGCCCTGCTTGTATAATGTAGGGGAAACACACACACACACACAGAGACAATTTAACAATTGTCATGAAATATTTATTAGGCAAAAATGTTGAAATTAATATTCTTTTCATACGACATTTAGGTTTGTTTATTTTTGCAAAGCAATTTTCCACAGTTTTAATTTCAAAGACTTTCTTTCAGCAGTTGGAACCGTATTTATTTATTCATTTTCATTTTGAATTCCTGAAACTTGCAGGTCTGAGGACATTTGAGCCTTGCAAGGAGGCAGAAGGGTGAAAACGAGAGTAGTGTCTGCGTGCGTGTGTGCGTGCTGGGGGGGGGGTTTGCTCCAGTGAGCATGCTTTACCTTCACAGACACACCAAGTAACATCTGAAATCAATTTGCATGATTGCAAACGTGCACACATAAATAACTTTCATATTTTCCAAAACTGATAGATTTTTTTTGCCTCTAGCTTATAGAAAAAAAAATACAAATGACTCATTTTTATAGTTGCTGTCATATTATAGGAGACAAAGACATCATATTTTAAAGCTGCAGTATGTAGCTTTTTTTATGAACATATTTCTTCACTCTGTCACTACCTCCTGACAGACTGATGTTAGCCAGGTAATCTCTGAAAAAAAATAAAAAAAAATATTGTCCCCTTGCTTCTCCAGGTGGTAAATAAGCATTTCTAAAAAGAAAAGGTGACCCGCCATTTTCCAGCCAATAAAAACAGAGTTTGTAACCAGCCAATAAAAACAGAGCTTGAATTTGAATCAGCCAATAAAAACAGAGCTTGAATTTGAAATTCAACAGACCACAAGGGGGCAGAGCCACATATGGCTCTGAGGGGGAGGGATCAGAATGCTTTGCCTGTTGAAATAATTTCTAACTGCTGCAGTTCTACAGAAACTGCATACTGAACCTTTAAAGAAGAGAAATGCATAAACAATTGTCAATGTGTCTCCGGTCTTCCTTTGTGAGCTCTATGGGTTGTTAACCAGTGACAAGTATTCCTTTGCATTTTTCCAAGACATCTAAAAAAAGCTAAGTCTGTTCCTCTGAACATTCAAAAAAACAAAACATCAGAGCACCTGTGACAGAGCACCTGTGACAGAGCACCTGTGACAGAGCACCTGAGCGGACGCGGGCACCTTGGCTGCCGCTGCTCCTCGTACTTTTTGCTCCTTGAGCTTTTTATGTTACCGTATTTTCCGGTGTATAGGTCGCACCTTTTTATGTTTTTTTTTTCAAGCACCTTGGCTGCCGCTGCTCCTCGTACTTTTTGCTCCTTGAGCTTTTTATGTTACCGTACTTTCTGCTGTTTTTTTCACAGACCCTTGTTGGGCATTTCTACCTTTCTACCTTTTTCGAATGCAGAGTGCGACAGAGTGCGACAGACGCCAGCCTGTGTACAGCACCTGTGTACAGCACCTGTGTGAGCGGGCGCGGGCATTTCTACCTTTCTGTGATTTAGTTTTAGAGCAACCGTCTTTTCTGACTGCGTTGTGGATCTGCAGACGTTACACGCTGCCGGTCAAAGCAGTTGGCCGCTTGTCCCGAGCCTGGTTCTGCTAAAGGTTTCTTCCTTCTAAAAGGGAGTTTTTCCTTTCCACTGATGCCACTGTGCTTGCTCAGGATAAGAGACCATAGCGAAGCCAAGATTTGACTTGTTTGCTGGATTCATTAGATAGAAAACTTTACTGGTCTAACCGGAATTTTAGTAGTGGGGGCTGCTAGCTCCCGCTAGCTCCAGCACGAATTTAGCTTAGAGAACCACGTAGCTGCATTTATTGTTCGCTTACCTGCTGCCTCTCTCAACTTCCTGTGTCCTCTGGACTGCTCTGGATTCCCTCCTGTACTCCTTCAAGGTATGCTCATTCAAGTTACCTCTCTCTACTTCTTGTATATCTTTCTCAGAGCCGTGGGCCTGCTGTTAGCGGCTAGCTCCGTGTTAGCTTCCACCGGCTCGACAATGTTGACCTACTCCGCTTCGGAGTTGTTTGAACTTAACAACTGCTCCATTCCTCCTTCCGTTTCCACCATAAAACAACTGGGACTTCTGCGTAGACCTCATTACATCCATAGAAGCTCTCAAATGAAAACAGTTTATTTTAGGCAAACGAACTGACTCGATTGCTACTGTCTGGACTGAGAGACATCAGAGCGCTGCGTCTGTAGTCCCTTGTAGTTCACAGCGCACAAAGTGGCAAGGAAAACGTGGAGTGGACTTCAGTCTGCTTAAACCGGTTCAAAAAGCTCCTATTCCAACTGGTATTAAATTATAACTTTTTAATGTGCAGTCACTATCCAACAAATCATGTTTAATTCATGATCACATTCTGGAGAAAAACTTAGACCTCATGGGTCTTACAGAAACTTGGCATAAACCGGATGTGTTCAGTTCTCTGAACAAAGCGTGTCCCTCTGGATACAGTTCTCTGCAGAGAGCCCGCAGCATTGGCCGTGGTGGTGGTCTGGCTGTAATCTACCGTAATAATTTAAAATGGTCTCATCTGGTTTCTCAGGACTTTTCTTCTTTTGAATGTCTGGCCTTCAGCTTCAAAGCCCCACTTCTGATGAATGTTGTATTAATTTATAGGCCTCCCAAACCACATGTTTCATTTCACTCAGAGATGCATGACCTTAATGACATGACATTAATGAGTTCTTTGCTCGGTTCGAGACAAGTAACAGCACACCAGCACATAAACTCCCCCCCTCTCCTGATGGCCAGGTGCTGACGCTGTCCTCAGACAGCGTAAGGCGATCATTCATCAAGATTAACGCCCGGAAGGCCTCTGGTCCTGACAACATACCTGGTCGTGTGCTGAAGGACTGTGCAGGGGAACTCGCAGCGGTCTTCACGGACATCTTTAACATCTCACTGAGCCAGGCCATCGTCCCCACCTGTTTCAAAGCCACCACCATCATCCCTGTCCCAAAGAAGGCAACGCCCGCATGCCTCAATGACTATCGCCCAGTAGCACTCACCCCCATCCTGATGAAGTGCTTTGAACGGCTAGTCATGAAAAGCATCACATCTGTCCTCCCTGCCTCCCTGGATCCCTTCCAATTTGCATACCGACCTAATCGCTCAACCGACGATGCCATCTCCTCTGCCCTTCACACAGCTCTCACACATCTGGACACGAAGGACTCCTATGTTAGAATGCTGTTCATCGACTTCAGCTCGGCATTCAACACCATCATCCCCCAACAGCTCATCCTTAAACTGGACAGTCTGGGGCTGAACACCTCAATGTGTAACTGGCTGCTAGACTTCCTGACCGGGAGACCACAGACAGTGCGGGTCGGGAGTAACACATCTAGCACCATCACATTGAACACAGGGGCCCCACAAGGATGTGTGCTGAGCCCCCTTCTATTCACCCTGCTAACACACGACTGCACACCATCGTACAGCTCCAACCACTTCATCAAGTTTGCGGACGACACAACAGTGGTGGGTCTCATCAGCAACAACGATGAGACGGACTACAGGAACGAGGTGAGCCGCCTGGCCTTGTGGTGCGGACACAACAATCTCACTCTCAACGTGGAGAAGACAAAGGAGATTGTTGTGGACTTCAGGAAGAGGGATGCCCAACATGCCCCTCTGACCATCAACAGCACCGCAGTGGAGAGAGTAGACAGCACCAAGTTCCTGGGAGTGCACGTCTCAAAGGACCTGTCCTGGAGCAGGAACACTGCAGCACTGGCAAAGAAGGCTCACCAGCGTCTCTACTTTCTCCGCAAGCTGAAAAGGGCTGGAGCTTCAACCCCCATCATGAGCACCTTCTACAGAGGTGCCATAGAAAGTGTCCTGACCAGCTGCATCACTGTGTGGTTTGGTGCATGTACTGCATCCTGCCGCAAGAGCCTCCAGCGCATTGTGAGAGCAGCTGAGAAGATCGTGGGCACCTCCTTGCCCTCACTGCAGGACTTACACAGCAAACGCCTCACTCGGAAAGCCCACTGCATGGCAGGTGATCCCACACACCCACTACACAGCCGCTTTAGACTGCTGCCATCAGGGAGGAGACTGAGGAGTCTCCAGGCTCGAACCAGCAGACTGAGAGACAGCTCTGTTCATCAGGCAGTCAGGATGCTAAACACTCTGCCTGCTCTGCCCCCCCTCCCATTTGAACTGCCTTAACACTAAAACTTTCTCACACATTACCACACAACACAAAGATTTTAACACTGGACTCTGTGTCATCAAACGGGTTATTCACTAAACTCTCGGTCATGTGCTCATACAGTTTGCACTACTTCTCATACTTGCACTAATGTTTGTATTACATCACTGCCTATAGTCATAATACTGTTTACATTCTCTGTTTACATTTATTAATACTGTTTACTTTTATTACTACTGCTTACATTTAATTACTACTGTTTACATTTACAGTACACTACTCTAATATCTACACCACTGCTGATACATATACAGTGTGCTCTGAACGGTCTTATTTAGGGATGCCCAATGTGCCTTACTGCATATGCCACTTTTTGCCTCTATAACAACATCAACTACTACCTCATACATATACTGTGCACATTAACTCATACGCTGCTTTGCCACTTTGCAAATGTCAATGCTAGAAACCTTTAGTTTATTTTAGTTATACTTTTTATACTCTTTTTTTATACTAGTATGCAAAAACTCAGGACAGTATTATGTTCATTAAATGTTTAATGTTTTAGTTTTAGAGTTGGTGTAAATTTTCATACTCTTATACCACTATGCAAAAACTCAGGACAGTGTTAGTTTTACTATTTTATGCTTATGTCTATTATTATATGTTTCAGTGTTTCAATGTTTAGATGTTTACTGTTGCACCGAGGGACTGAGAGAAACGCAATTTCGGTCCTGTGTATGTCCTGTACAGTACATATTACAGATCTGACAATAAAGTTGACTTTGACTTTGACTTTGGCTTTGACCTCCTCACTTTTTTCTGCACCTCCCTTGTGAAGACTATTTTTCTTGGCGACTTAAATATCCACATGGACAATTCCACTTCACCTCTGGCAACAGATTTTAAGTCTCTTCTGGACTCTCTTAATCTCACTCAACACGTTGACACCCCTACACACAGCAGGGGGCATACTCTGGATTAGGTGATTACAGACACTGTACTCATCACTAACTTATCTGTATATGACCTGGGTGTCTCAGACCACAGGGTCATCTCCCTGGAAGTGCCTTCATATTCGCCTGCTTCAAACCCAAAACGACCTATCCAGTTCCGTGACTTTAAAAACATTTCCCCTGATGTTCTGTCTACTGATCTTCACGCCCTGACCGTTGTCAATCATTCATCTGCAGATCTTCACGCCCTGACCGTTGTCAATCATTCATCTGCAGATGACTCTGTGGATTACTACAACCGATCTCTCCAAAAGCTTCTGGACCTACATGCTCCCTTGAAGACAAGGCTGGTGTCTTTCTCCCGTTCAGCCCCCTGGTACACTGGTGAGCTGCGCAAGATGAAGGCAACTGGCCGTGCTATTGAGAGACATGTAAAATCATCTGGTCTCTCTGTACATAAGCAGGCATATAAAGAACATCAGAAAGCGTACGCCTATTCTCTTAAAGAAGCACGCTCCAAATATTATTCCAACATCATCAACACCTGCCCTGGAAACTCTAAACAGCTCTTCTCCACAATAACTCATCTGCTTAATCCCATTAAACAAACTCCTGAGGACTCTGCTCAAAAATGCGACCTGTTCCTTTCATCATTTAAAAACAAAGTTGACACTATCAGATCTCAGCTCCACAACCTCCCTGTTCTCAGTGTGCCATCTACCCGTCTGCATTCTGGGTCCCTGAGCAGCTTTGATGAAGTTGTTCAGAGTGAAGTGGAAGCCATCATCAAGAAAATGAAGCCTTCATCCTGCGCCCTGGATCCTTTCCCCTCGTCTCTCATAAAATCCAATCACTCTGCAATAAGCCCATTAATCACTCAAATAATAAATCAGTCTCTACAATCTGGTCATGTTCCACTGCCTCTAAAAACTGCTATCATTAGGCCTCTTCTGAAAAAAATCCAATTTGGATCCTGACATTTTTTCTCATTACCGCCCAATTTCATACCTCCCTTTTCTGTCTAAAGTGCTGGAAAAAGCAGTTGCTGCTCAGCTGTAAGACCACCTACAGCAACACTCCCTGTATGAGAAGTTCTAGTCTGGATTCAGGGCAGCTCACAGTACTGAGACTGCATTGCTGAGAGTTACCAATGATGTCCTCATGGCTGCTGACACTGGTTCTCTCTCCATCCTTGTCCTCCTTGACCTCACTGCAGCTTTCGACACTGTGGACCATAGTATCCTCCTCCACCGTCTTCATGTGGAGGTCGGTCTCTGCGACACTGTCCTGGACTGGTTCAAATATTTCCTCTCCGATAGGCTGGAATGTGTTAAGTCTTGGCAACGCCATGTCCCAGACAGTCCATGTCTCCTGTGGTGTCTCTCAGGGGTCAGTTCTGGGGCCCCTGCCGTTTTACCTTTACATGTTGCCTTTAGGTCAAATTATTAATCAGTTCAACATTTCTTTTCATGGTTATGCCAACGATACACAGCTTTACATCAGGACTGGAGCCTCCTCATCTTCCACATTGTCATCTCCATCTTCACTCACTGCCCTCTCTGCCTGCCTGAAGGAAATAAGGGCATGGATGAATCAGAACGTTCAATTAACTGCTCCAAGACTGAGGCCATACTGATTGGCACCCCTCACCAGGTACAAACATCTACTATAACAACAATTTCAACTTTTCTGGACAAGACATCCCCCTCTCCACCTCTGTTACAAATCTTGGAATAAAAATGGACTCTCATCTTACATTTGAAAATCACATTAAGCTTCTGTTTAAAACTTGCTTCTTCCATCTTCGAAACATCTCCAGACTTCACCCATCCCTAACTTTTTCCGATGCTGAGAAGCTCGTCCATGCTTTTGTCTCCTCCAGGCTCGACTACTGCAACTCCCTGTTTATTGGAATCCCTGGTAAATACCTTCAGAAGCTTCAATATATTCAAAACAGTGCAGCAAGGATTTTGTTGAGAGTTCGTAAATTTGAACATATTACACCCATTCTCCATAACCTTCATTGGCTTCCTGTCGCCTACAGAATTCAGTACAAAACTGCTCTCATTACACATCAATGCTTACACGGAACTTCACCAGATTATCTAAAGGACATTCTTGCACCATACTCATCCACCCGGTCTCTACGGTCACAGAACAGTCATCTACTTCACATTCCGAGAACCAAATTAAGGACCATGGGAGACCGGGCTTTCAGTGTGGCTGCCCCCCGCCTGTGGAACTCTCTTCCTGACTGCCTAAGAGCTCCACAGTCACTGGTTGACTTTAAGAGCGGCTTGAAGACCTTTCTTTTTAACCAAGCATACTCTGCCTCCTCATGATTCTATCTTTGATCTTAGTTGATACTGTTATTGATTTTACTTGTTTTATTACTTGTTTTATTGACATTTAATTCTGTTGCACTTTGTAGCACTTTGAGATTTTCATTAATGAAAAGTGTGTTTTGAATTAATCATTATTATTATTATTATTACTTCCAAGATAACTCAAGAGTTCTGTCAACATCTGTAGAAATACTCAAATGACTATGAAGTTTAAGGGTTATCAGAGGTGGACAGATGGCCAAGTTCTCTGCACTTGGCCTACTACCAAATGAAAAGATTTATGACAAACTTTGTGAACAATATAAGAAAAATAGAATGATGCCAAACAGTGTTTTTTGGAGAAGAAGTGGGGATACTGGAAGACTACCGTATTTCCAACCTTTAAGTCGCTCCGCCCTATAAGTCGCTTTAGTCCAATATGTCCAATAAATTGGAAAAATCAATAAATATGTCGCTTCGCCCCACAAGTCGCCCCACAAGTCGCATCTATTATGTGTCACTGCTGACGCGTCGCGTACCGATATGTTACGCGTCACCCCCGACAACCCAAAATGTGGGCTAGCGTTTTGCCCTGATGAAAAAGGCGGCCACTGGAGTGTGCATGGAAGGACTTTAACAAGATTAACACTGTAAAAACAATTATTTGTTTGCTGAAAATTATAGCAAAGATGTGTCTTAGCTTAACCTTTCCTTAATAAATGCACGCAATTGTCAAATCAGCTGGATTTAAAATGTAGTTTCGCTACGTGCACGCGCAACGAGCGGATACGCTTAATTTCTTTACAATTTAACAATAATCAACTAAAAAAATATGTTTGTTAGCCGACATATAGTAAAAGTGTTTCTGAGCTTAACCTTTCCTTAATAAATGCACGTAATTGTCAAATCAGCTGGATTTAAATTGTTTTGCTTTGACATCTTCCAAACGGTCGCGCGCTAAGAAAATAAATTCTAAATAAATCGAATTTTCGCTCAAACATCTCCTAAAGCAAATACGTTGTAAATATCCATCCAGTGAGTACTTTCTGCAAGTTTAATCAAAATCCGTCATGTGGTTCATGAGCTATTTTGCTAACAAGGTAACGGTAGTTCAGACATCCAGAGAGCAGGAGGCCGTGCTGCGGCAGAGTGAGTCCGACCAGAGAAGGCTTCTGTCGGACACATGAGCTGAGAACGGGCGGTGGACCCTAGCGGCCGAAAGTGGTACTGCTCCATTTTTTTCCCGTCAGAATGAATGGAAACCGTCATATCTCAGCCAGAAATTGGTCTAAAAATATGGGAAAAAAATTCATAAATATGTCGCTTCACCCCATAAGTCGCAGAACATGAAAATTAGTTTAAAAAACTGTGACTTATAGGCTGGAAAATACGGTACATGAATCTTCAACTGGACTGGAAATACTAATTTAAAATCAGTCAACTAAAACAATATACCGGTATGTCCTCAAAATAGTTGATGTTTCTCAGCATTTGCAATAAAATAAGCTGAAGCTGAAGAGTAAACCGTTCATGCACTGATATGCTGGGACATCAGCATAAAAAATTAACTAAAATAACATGAAAAACATGATGTCTCTGCGCTGGGTGGTTGCTCTGGAGCTGATGACAAAACAATGTTGCAAAGGTTGTTGAACAGAACAGAAATATTGCACACCCTCTACAAAATGTATCTAATAAACTGACAGAGTACCTTTAGTCTGAAATGTAATTAGCTCTGCTGCAATAAGAACACATAGAGGTCATTCCTGTTTACAGCAATAACCTGCTCCAAAGACTTTTTGTACAAGGACAGGACATTCCTTCAGGATAACATCTACCTGTCTTAATTTTTCATTTAAATGTTTCACTTGTAGTTCTTTTGAATAGCTATGTAATGCAGAAATTTAATTTCCCTTTGGGATTATATTATAGGAGTTTTCCATAAAATTAAATTCCAGACAGAGTAAAGAAAGCAGGAATGTGTGTGATATTTGTACCAGTGATATTTGTACCAAACTGGAGCTAAACAGCAATGTTCTCAGACACAAGGGAACTTCTAAAATCATTAGCCTTTACAATACAAATAACTTTTGTCAACTATTAATAAATACATGATTTATTTAAATTTGTTTCTCAAGCTTCTTAGATTTTTCATAAATCAGCTCCTTATGCATATGATGGTAATTAATCTGTTACAAGGTGCACAGTTTCAACTCTCAGATCTTCATACCCACTGCTTGACCTTACATAACCCCGTAAAGAGATTTGACAGATGCAAAAAGACTGTGTTGTGTCTGGAACACTAAAACCTTCTGTTGCATACCACTTACTCAGATATTAGTAATTTGGTCCAAGGTAAATACTGATTAGTATGGCTTAATGTATAAGTAGAGCCCAGAGACAAAAATGGAGCTGCTTGGACAAAAAAAAAAAAAAAAAAAAACAGGTTCACCAGAGCAAAAGCACACAAGTTCACGCTCCATGAAGCACTAATAGCTGAATCATGTGGTTCAAATGCAGAATTCCTAATTTACAACCTCTGACCACCCCAATGTCACCAATTCAGTTCCTGTAGATGAGTGTGGGGGGTATGAGTAAGTTTGTGAGAAAAAGCTTCTGGGAACACTGCACTTGCAAAAAAGGTTGGCATAAACAACCGTGCAACCATAATCTTGTAAATTAAAGATTTAGTCTTTAAGAGGCTAACTAAAGCTTTTCTGAGTGGAAACCCAAACAGTTTCTTGCTCCTTAAAACATCTGATGACACGACATTTACTAAAAGATAGGAGTTGCCTTTTCTCAATTGTCAAGACCTCCCCAGTCCTTTTAAATCTTTGTGTGTGTGTGTTGAGTCAGTGCCAGAGTTGTGACATAGTGGAACAAAGCAAATGCACATATGCAACCCCAACACATGCACACACGATGAGTCGTATATTTTCAAGCTTAGACCAAGCACAGCACTGCATGAATCACATTTGACACACACATGCACAGATGTTGTTAGCAAAATGGGAAGAATGAGACTGACATGAGAAATCAAACATTTCTATCAACATAGAAGTCCAACAATATGAAGTTAATAAAATCACAGTCTTCTATACAGTAATTTCAGTTTAGTTATAACATCTAAAAAGTGAATTTAAGGTTTATTTAGGTTAAAGCGCCTTTGAACAAACACTTGGATGGCATTTTGTATTTCTTTTGTGTTTTTTCTTAAACTCATAAAGCCTTCTTATAATGAAATTGACTGAATCTAATTTATTGACTGAAATAAAAATACAGATGCCTGTAACCTAAATGACTTTCATTCCCAAGTTGTGAACAAGAAAAGGGTGTTTCAAAATGACTGTTAGGGCAGAGAAGGAGCAATTCAAGTAAATTTTAATACATTTAAATATTCATTATGCGTTTTAAGTTTAAATGTTATCAACAGCAAATAAGTGCTCAACATTTAAGCACCAATGCAAATAATCTTGTAAAAAATAATAAAAAACTTTAAAAATAGTGTTTGTGAAAATAAAACCTTAATATGACTCTACGTCAATTGGTCACATTTATTTATGTAGCTGTCATAAAGAATATTAGCCGTCATAAAGAATATACAGTACAACATAAATGCTTTTTTTTTGTTGCATTCTTGATCTGAACAGTATTTACAGCATCCTTGTAAATATACACAAAAGTAGTTCTGTACAACCTGAATATATTTAACATTTTGAGCAACAGAAAAGGCAGAATGTAAAAGTAAGATTAATGTGATGAAACATCTTCACACTTTAGTCGCACATGTTTACACAACCACATGCACACAGAGCTGTCACATTCCTACCCTCTCTCCCCCTTAGTTAGTTTAGATCTTGTCAGTAAAGTTCATATATAATTATTTTTCCTCACCAGCTTAGAGCAACCAAGGGTGTGCACTTGTACCTGGTGCTGTTGCACTGGGTGGTATGATGTCAGCTTTCCTCACTGCATGGCAAAAGTGGTGGGATGATTGATTTTCACTAAAAAGATGTTTCCATGATCATGACTTTAAAGGATTTTGTGCATTAATATTGCTGGGCTAATTAAGATATTTGGAGTGAGAATAAACTTGAATACAGAAAAAAAAATTGTACTGTATTATTTGTTTAAATTGTGGTTAAACCAAGTGTACTTGACTTGATGTCTAGTGGGAGGAGCTAAAGTTGCTGCCCGACACTGAGGAGGCGGAGTGAGTGTGTAAGGTGGTTACAGAGAAGATGACAAACTGTGGGTACTATTGTATCAAGCTAACAAGGAAGGCAAATGTTTCACCCTTACGGAGGAGACAATAAATACTGGGATGGTCTGAATACCATGGTCTGAAGACTTGACACCACTAGGTCATATCATGGATGCACCTTTTTCCATGCAGGAAATGAAGAGGGCAATACTTAAAATCAGGTTTAACAGCACCCGGAAAAGATCAAATATGTTTTATTATGTTAAAACACTTAGGACATCAACCAAATGGAAAACTTTTAGGCCTGTTTAATAAAATCTGGGAAGAAGGAAAGTTACCTAGTAATTGGAAGGAGTCAATTATAATACCAATTCTCAAACCAGGAAATGATCCAACAAACCCTTCAAGCTATAGGCCCATT
>JBBPBX010044586.1:0-27394 GCA_038048925.1 Garcialebias charrua
TTTCAGGGGTCACCATAGCAAACTAACTCACACAAAGACTTGGTAAGAGTTTTTATTCCGAATGCCCTTCCTGCCACAACCACAAATCACCAAGCTACCTCAGCCCTCTGTGTGAAGCAGAGAACTGCTATCTAGGGTGCCCAGGGAAACAGATGGTGGGGGTTGAGGGCCTTGCTCAAGGGGCAAATGAAGATGTGCTGTCTAGAATCGCTTCGGGCCCAGAAAATCTGATCTGACTCAGCCCATAGTCATTAGTTCTGAACCTCACCCAACCCGACAAATTAGCAGTAACTACAAGGTCCAAACATGATTAAAAAAATAATTAATTAAGCTTTGACCACAGACACACGTGACTGAATAAAAGGGGCAGAAGATAGGAGCTGAGGGGAGTGTTTGTCCTTTCATGGCCATCAAAGAGCATTAAGTCCCTCTCTGACATGTCTACTTTGAGATCTCACCTGTTTGAGTCGTCAGCCACCCGAATTCGCTGAGTGCAGCGATTGAATGAACGTCCATGTGGGCGATGGATAACTGAAGGTTATGCACCATAACTCATGTTCCCTGAAGAAAGGGAACGAGGTGCAACACTATTGCTATGGGAAACTGCGCCCCTGCGCGATTACCTGAAGGAATACATTCACGCCTTTACGGCAGGGGGCGTCGGCGTCACCCCAGAGACCCCGCCCTCTGGGTACTTAAGACGCGGACGCCCATCCTACTTTCTCCAAAATGCACTTCACCGAGCTTCAGCATTGAAAAGGGCCAACTGTGTTGCACCTCGTTCCCTTCCTTCAGGGAACATGAGTTATGGTGCATAACTTTCAGTTCCCTTATCAGTCAGTCACTTAGTGCAACACTATTGCTATGGGAACGTAATTCATTCACGCCCTTGAAATGCTCAGTAAAATGCATGCTTGTGAGAACTTCTGCCTTTACACAACAGGCATCCCCCGGCCACTCTCTACAGTGTATTTAAAGGGCACAGCCTGAGAAGGAACGTCACATGCAGAGACAGCCACCTGATGTTTCCACTACGCGTATTTGTGGAGCTCCAGCTAGAGGCAGCACAGACATGCGCCGCTGGTACATTGCTCACCATCTCCTACTTCCTTAGATAATTTGGGAAGCAGGAAGAAAAAAGAGCAAAGAGCAAAAAAAAACTTTAGATATCTGACATTTCAGATGGCACCATTTAGGTATAAACTTGGTTTGTACACAGGGTGACTTAGACCCCTCAGGGGCAAATCCGTCGTGCACAAAGGATGCACAGACGAGCTTAAAAAATCCTTTATCTGTTCACTGAACAGATGAATTCTTAGGATTGTCAAAGAGGGCCCAGCCTGAGATCAGAGACCTGTTAGTGAGGAGGAGAATTCCTTCCTTAGTACGCTCCTCATGAGAGCATGTGTACCAAGGGTTTCCCTTTTTATTTTATTTTTTATTTTTTTTGGGAAGACAGTTAGGCCTGAGGTCTTCAGCCTATTCCCATCAGTGGCCAGGCTGAAAGCTGCCACAGCCCCGGATGTGGGTGGAGAAGCTGCCCATGTGCCTGGGTCAGCAGGTCCCTGTGAGAGGGCAGCTGCCATGGTGTCCCTGACAGCATTGAGATCAGCTCGGGGAACCACGGTTTCTGTGGCCACCTGGGAGCTATCAGTATCAAGGAGAGGGCTCCCTTGCGCACAAGTTCCAGTGTCACCTGCATAAGAGGGACAGGTGGAAAAGCGTAATACAGCACCCCTGCTGGCCAATCATGGGCCAAAGCATCCGTTCCCAACGGTGCGTCTGTTTCCCTCAGAGAGAAGCTCACATTGTGAGCTGGCCCTGCATGTGAACAGGTCAACAGAGGCTCTCCTGTATCGTGACCAGATCTGATCCATGACCCATGGGCTCAGCCTCCATTCTGATGCCAAGAGAGGCCCTCTCGAGAGCGTATCCGCTCCGTAGTTCAGATCACCCGGAATATAAGTCACCCTAAGTGACAATATTCTTGGGGCACACCACGTGAGCAGCTTTTGTGTCAGACCGAGGAGGGCTCGGGATCTTGTCCCTCTTTCTCTGTTGATGAAGGACACCATGGTCCTGTTATCCGATTTCACTAGGACATGCTGCCCTGCAATCATACCTTTTCCAAAAAAGTATTTCACTGACAGGAATACGGCTCACAATTCCAGGAAGTTGACGTGTAATCTTGCTTCCTGCACTTTCCAAAGGCCTTGGGCGTTCTGATTTCTGCAGACTGCCTTCCATCCTGTTTTTGATACGTCTGTCGTGATGACTACGTGGGATGACACCCGTCCCAACGGGACCCCTTCCGTGAACACGGATAAGTCTCTCCATGGTTCTATGCCCCTCAGGCACTCTGAACTGATCCGAATTTCCCTTGCTCGCCTAAACGGGGCAAGGTGTGTTTGTTGGTTTAGCCATATTTGTTAGGCCCGCATCTTCAACAGTGCTTGTGGCACACGGGGTATGGCTGTTGCCAAGAGGCCCAAGAGGCGTTGGCAATTTTTTAGGGGAACCCGCTGATTAAGTCTAAACTTTGCCAGGCAATGGCGAATTGAGGAAATGCCTTCCTCCGAGAGCCATGCTCTGTACCGGATGGTGTTGACCTGTACTCCCAGAAATACGGTGACCCGCGATGGAGTCAGGTCGCTCTTTTGCAGGTTTACAACAAAACCGAGAGCCTCCAGGTGAGAGATCACCCTACGAGAGTGCGACTGAGCCTGCATTCTGCTTCCAGCCAGAATCAGGAGGTCATCCAGGTAATTCATAATTCTGACCCCTTGATTTCTGAGAGGGACCAATGTTGCATCCAGACATTTTGTAAATGTACGTGGAACAATCTTTAAACCGAAGGGTAAAGCCTTAAATTCATATGCCTTTCCCTCGAATGTGAAGTGGAGGTATTTTCTGTGTCTCCTTCACACGCTCACGTGGAAATGAGCGTCTTTTAAATCAATTGTACATGCGTAGTCTTCTGTTCTCACAGACTGGAGGACCTGCCGCAATGTGAGCATCTTGAACTTGAATGTTTTTATCCTCTTGTTCAGCGTCCTGAGATCGAGGATCGGCCTCAAGGACTGATCTCTTTTGGGTACCAGGAAGTACTTGCTATAGTGACCAGAGTGTAGTTTGTGTTTTGGGACAATACTTATTACTCCTTCTGTAGCATCGTTGATACTTCCTCCCTCAGCACATGCGCGCGTGCTAGATTGATGTTCGACTGCAGCATCCCCGTGAAGGGGGGCGGTCCCTTGAGGAACTGCACCTGAGCCTGTGACAAACAGTCGTCATGATCCATTAATTTGGCAGACATGCCCTCCAGGCCTGCGCATGCGCCGTGAGCCTGGAAGGCATGTTTATCTGTTGTTTGTATTGTGTGTGTGCGGGAAGGATGGCTTTTGACCCTTCTTGCGTGCTCCCGAGTGAGCTGGTCTGCCTGACAGAGGACGTTGCAAGGTCTGACTGTCTTAGGCAGAGCCTGTGCGTCCTACTACGGTTCATAGTCTGACCTAGAAGTTTGTGACTTACAAAGGTGGGGCTTGAGTCAAGAACCAGGGCAGTCTGTGCTTCGGTACTTTTATTTTTGTGTAAGGATGAACAAGTGCTTGTTTTTATTACACATACAGTTAATGAGTCGTGTTTCGTGCACACACACATGTCACTAGCTCCTTGTAACGTTTTACAAACAAAGTCTGGGCTCATAGAGTTTGGTTCCCGTACCACGTGGGCGGGCAAACCTATAAAATCATGAGTTTGTCCTGTTTCATCAGGCCCGAATCTGCTTCCCACCTGGGTTCATCGAAGAGGTTCTCGGCCGAGCCACGTGGCGATGATAAGGCTCCCCGTCGCCAGCAGGTCTCTTCTGCGGGGGGCGACGTATGGGCTCCCTGGTGGGGAGGCAAAACTTTTTCTTGGCAGCCCGTCACGGAGGGCTTCTGCCTGTTTATGCATTTGCTCTAGCTTGGCCTGGATGCGTTCCAGAGCTCCTCCGAAGAGTCCCGTCGGCTCGATCGGGTGTTGAAGAAAATGGGACCTCTGGTCTTCCGGGAGGTCCGTTAGAGTCATCTACAAGTGGCGTTGAGCGACAACCATTTCCGCCATTGACCTGCCCTGTGTGATGGCTATTGTCCTCATCATGCGGAGCATGAAGCCTCCTCTGCGGCCTGTCCATCTGTTGTTACCTGGAGCTCCTGCAGTTTTTCTGCCAGGTACACCTGCATCATGGTCGAAGCATTCATCGCGCGCGCCGCGAAGCCCTGGGCCCGGTAGCACTTATCGAGCTGTTTCTCCGAAGCACGGCAGGCCTTGCTGAGCAGTGCTGGCCTCGTGCCCACTGTTGCGGGGGCCAAGTGAGACGCCAGGGTCTCCTCTATCTGCGGGGCGCTGGCGAGTACTGCTGTCTCCATCCTGGCGACATCCAGGAACCGAGAGACCGGCAGCATCATGGGAGCTCCAGGTTCAGCCCAGGAGCGCGTGAGCTCCATCAGGAAATCCGGAAAGATGGGCATTCTTTGCCTCGTCGTCGGCTGCTGTTTCGCATAGAAATAGTTTCCCGCCAGCCTCGTAACCTGTTGGCGAGGCGTGTGGTCTGGCCACGTGACCTGCAGTGTGTCCGCGGCCTTGTGGCACAAGTCGAACAGAGCAAGGACCGACGCGTCCAATTCTAGCAGTACTGGCACCATGTTTTGGGAGGAATCCACACTTTCCCCCTTGTAAACATACTCGGCGTCCTGGTCATACACTTCGGGCGTCGAGTCCCCGACCGGGACCAACGTGTCCAAACCATTTTCTCCCCTGACCTGACCACTGCATTCCAGGTCTATGTTCTCGAGATCCGGTTCGGGAGCAAGTGGTTCTGTTGGGCCCATGGCCTTCCGTGTCGCAGCCTTATCCATTGCTTTGGCTACTGCGTCTGCACGGCGCTTTCTCATGGCTGCCAGCATCCGGCTGTAGTGTGGGCAGAAGTCATGGGATCCTAGCACTGTTCTCGCGTGCAGAACACACAGGCAGACGGGACAGGCCTCGTGGGTGTCCGTCGCCAACAGGGAGTAGACGCAGCCGCTTGGGCAGGGACGTGAGCAAGGGCTCGCTATCCTGTTGTTTTTCTTCGGAATCTTGGTTTTCAATTTTCCCTTCTCGGGAGCCATGTCCGAGAAGCGTCGAGGTTGTTCCAAATTTTCCTTTGTTCGAAGATGTCCTCTCCGTCGTATCGCTTTCGCTGGCTAGCCTGCTACTTGATTAGCAGGGTAGCGTTGTGACGCAGTTAGCGCCGTCGAGCGAAGCAGCTGCGGAGAGAGAAGAAAAAGCTTCGGTGTTAAGTAGAAAACGCTGGACTAGCTTTCGCCAGCCCAGCAATACGCAGGAAATTTCTTTGTACGCTCAGCGTAGGGAGCAAGCTCACCTCTAGTCGAGCGATGTGACAACAGAGAAGTCCCACGAAGTTCAGGTTTTAGCGAGGTGAAGGGCAAAAAGAGGATGGGCGTCTGCGACTTAAGTACCCAGAGGGCGGGGTCTCTGGGGTGACGCCGACTCCCCCTGCCATAAAGGCGTGAATGTATTCCTTCAGGTAATCACGCGGGGTGCAATTTCCCATAGCAATAGTGTTGCACTGAGTGACTGACTGATAAGGGAACTGCCTGGCAGTACAATCCCATCTGAAGTTTAACTGAACTTTTTACCTCTTTCAAGGCCAGTCAGCTCAGTGTGAAATGGCCGTGTGTGGCTGGTGCAGTATGGCAAGCCATGTGTCATACAAAAGCCCAGCACTGCCCAACCTGCCTATCCAGCACATTATCATGGCCCGGCCCACTCTGAATTTGGGTCGGGCCAGGCCGGGCTTCGGGCTTGGGCTCAGACTAGAAATGACAGCTCTCTAGTGCTTTCCCCACCACAATCTGAAATAGATTTGCTTTACAATATTATGAAACACACAGGCTGTTAACATTGCTCACATTTCTAAGGCTTTTATGACTTTACGTCATGTTTTTTTTGTAATGAAGTCGAAGACGCAAATTCAACAATGGCAGGACTCACAGCTGCATCGAATCACTCAACTGTCCACCTGGATACAGCTGCATCGAATCACTCAACTGTCCACCTGGATATAAGGCGCCCTTTCCTCAGCTCTTCCTGTTTGCCCGTTGCCAGTCTAGTCGCCTCCCTCCACCTCCCCGTCTCCTCCCGGGGTTTCTGGTTCCTCGGTTCTCCCCTGTTCTTCGTCCCGCCTCCGCCGCCTGGGGTTGTCCTGCTCGCCTTCGTCTTGGTCCTGCTGCTGTGTGCGTTCCTGCTTCCTGTTCCCTGCGACCCAGCCGGTCATGGCAGATGGCCGCTTGTCCTGAGCCTGGTTCTGCTGGAGGTTTCTTCCTCTCGAGGGAGTTTTTCCTTCCCACTGTCGCTTCGTGCTTGCTCAGGATGGAGGTTCTGCGCTGGTGTTCGTCTCAGGGTTGACCGGTGCCGTCGGCCGCTGGCTGGCCGGCATTCACGTACCGGTGGGATGGATTGGACGTCTGCGGTCCCGTCTCCACCACCGGGTTCGGGTCCCGGGGGGGTAGATATCCATAATCTATCTCCCTATGCCGGACATTCAAGCTCTCAGCAGTCCGGCATGCATGCCCTCCGCCGGGGCCCGAGCGCCAAAGAAACCTTAATCAATAAAACATTTTAATTGTATTCTCTCTCTCGTTTTGTGAGTCTCTTCAGGTTGAAATTTCAGTGAAAGCGCACAGAACATTTCAATCATCATTTCCTCACATTTAGAAAAACTATAAATCTACATAGCATATGAATAAATGAACAAACTGAGTGAATGACTCATGCTCATAAACACACTAGGTTTTGTTTCACTTGTCTGTTATAATGTTTGATATCTGCATGTTTTCTAGTCTGCCTATTTACCGTGCACTCCACTTTGGTTTGATTTTCTTTTGTATTCTGCCATGCAGCCATGTCACCTTTTTTTATTTTGTGATAAAAGTATTTTTTTTTTTATCAGTCCTTTTTTTCAGTCAGCATCATTGGGTTCTAAATTACCACTGTATGACAGTATATGTCTCAACTGGAAAAGGCCTAATAGCTGTGTCTGCAGTTGGATATTTCTCTATTTCAAACATTTTTAACTAAAAATGACTGTAGTAGTAGCTGAGCATTGTCCTTAACACATTCTGTGACCACAGCCCATTGCATGACATATTAGTTTAAAACCTTGGTATTAACTGTTAGAGTCAGTTTTATTTGTCTTTTAGCAAAATATTTCCTAAACTCAGAACATATTTCAGATGAACTCACAGAAAACAGTCATTGGTTGTACTGTACATCTACAACTGATGATTGTTTGGTGTCATCAGTGCCAACTGGCCACCACAATGAATCATCCTTAAACTACACAAATTGTCTAAATCTTAGTAATTTTTACAGATATTCAGTTAAATGTGGTCAAGATAGCAGCTGAGAGAAATTCACAATACTTATTCAGAGTATTGTATGTCATACAATGACAAATCTGACATTTCTCAACATAAAAGGATCTTGTTCTAAAACTCTGGCATAACAGGCATTCCTTCACAGAATGTGAAGTCTCTACATTTATTTCATTAATCCTCTGCATGCAGCTTTAGGAACTTTCAACTTCCCCTATGCTGCACAAAAAAGTAGTGTGAAAGAAAAAGAAAATGAGTGAATTACTGCTGAGCTGATGCTTAGTGATGCCTAACACTAATTACATTTTTTCTGCTGTTTTAATGGCCTTTACATAAAGTCTTGCAGCAGCCATGTGGGAAAGAGAGGTACCTTGTTTTCATTAGAAGGAGCTCTGAAGCTGAAAGCACTTTTGTTCATAAAAGAACTATATTGTGGTGTTTGTGTGTTTTTTTTTTTCAGTGTAAAACTTCTTGTAACTGTCCTGAAACTCCATAAAATCAGGGCAGGGAAGTGCAGGTATAGTACAATATATTGATTGATACAGTGAAAAACAATATTTTAAGTGTTAAGATGTTCAAGGGAATACAGAGATAAGAAAAGGCTGGCAATAATGTTTTTGAACAACATTTTATATGTAGCCTATAAACAACAAACTTTGTCGATATGAATCAATTTCTGTACATCTACCAGTACTGCAATCAGCTATCAGAGTCAACCAAATCAATAAGGCTGCCACAATCAACTGATCTTAGAAAACAAAAATAACTATGTTGTCCCTCGCTACTTCGCGGTTTGACGTTCGCAGACTCGCTCTATCGCGGTTTTTGGACAACCAAAAGATTGGACTTTTTTTAAACACACAATTGTGGACTGTACAGTGACATCACTGTACTCATGTGGATGTGAATAAGTTAATGACAAAACAATTATAATTCTGACAGGTTTCACCATTTTGTAGGTTTCTTTCATTCAGCCTCCACTGTACTCACCACTCATAAGGACTACATTGCCCATAAGTCAATGATATGTAGTGCCTCTGGCTGCTGTTTTCTGCCCAACAGTATTTTTGCAAAGGGAAGGCATGACTGCTGAACCAGCCTTTCAAAAGTAAAATTTAAATCATGTCACATGGAAACGTTTTTCAACTTTACTAATGTAAGATTCAAAAGAAAGTGTAAGTCATTTAAAATCTTGTTAAAATTCAGGTCTCTCGTAAACGAGTCCCCGAGGCTCAATGAGAATAACCTGCATAAATAAATGTTGAATGAGTAAATGTCAGGACAGGTCTCTTTAAGAAACAGAGCATTGAGCTTAATAACCCAGTCGCTGATGTAGGCTTTCTGGGTCTGGTCCTGCATGTTGTTTTTCACTCATGTTTACCAGTCCCTCCTCAGCACTCATCCTCCTGTTATCCAGCACTGTCGCACCTGTGTTTAATCCTAATCACCGCAGGTGTCTGTCATTTCGCCTTGTCAGTGTCTGTATATATTCAGCCCCTTGGTGTCTTGTCATTTGTCTCTGGATTGCCCTGTTTAAGGACAAGGGAATACAGAGATAAGAAAAGGCTGGCAATAATGTTTTTGAACAACATTTTATATGTAGCCTATAAACAACAAACTTTTTCGATATGAATCAATTTCTGCACATCTACCAGTAATCAGCTCTCAGAGTCAACCAAATCAATAAGGCTGCCACAATCAACTGATCTCAGAAAACACTAAACACTAATAACCATGCTCGTTATTCCCTCTGTGTCTCATCCGCTTAAAGTAAGTCTGCTGCCTCGACAGCTTTTTGTTTTGTTTATTCATTTAATAAACGTTCTACTTATTTTATTCGGAGTCTCCTCGTTTTCTTGCACATGGGTTCAACACTCAGAGACGCGATCATGATAGCTGAATGGATCAGTTACGTCAGCTCTGTTTCCCTGACCTCTGATTGGCTGTTACTGTCTGTTTGCCTTCGTGCCTTTTCAACTAAACTTCAAGTGTTACTAATGTGTTATGTTTTCTAAACGTTCTGTGCCTTCAAAGGTTTCTGGCAGCGAACCAAAATGCTTTGTAACTAAAATACTTTGTAACCTGCGGGCGCTGATTTGTTCAGTTACCATCTGGTTACCTGCTATCTTTTTCAACTGGACTTATTTTTCTCCTGAACACATTCTGTGAATTCAAAAGTTTCTGGCGGCGAACAAAACGCCAGTGGATGATGCTGACAATTAAAGAGCAAGTGGAACGGGATGGTTTGACAATTTTCAAAAATGATTCAGATTAAGAAGAGTTTCTCTGCACGGAGAGGCTGTGTCCACTGATACAGCAAGAGTGGAGGAGTTTGTTAACACAACCTCAATGTTGAAAGATCTGATCGCCAAGGGGGGTCTACAGGTCTGAAAGGATGCCATCTTGCACTTTTATTATGAAGGATGAAGCCAACGCCCGTGGTTTCATCTCATCTTTGTCACCTTCATTGTCATCACTAGACAGCTATTTCTTCAACTCTTCATCTTCTCTGGTGAGTACCCATTTAAAATTAATATTTTAAAAGGTTTAAAAGATTAGAAATTTGTTAGGAAGATTGCAAGAGTGTGGGAAGGGTTTAAAACACCTTATACATCCATCCAGCCATTAGTGTCCACTTGTTCTGATGTCGGGTCGGGAGGGCAGCAGCTTGAGCAGGGAAGTTCAGGGTCTCCTCCCTGTCAGACATGACCAAAGCACCTCCCTAGGGAGGCATCCAGAGGCCATCATTACCAGATGCCCGAACCACCTCAACTGGCTCCTCTCGATGTGTAGGAGCAGTGGCTCTACTCTGAGTCTCTCCTGGATAACCAAACATCTCACCCTATCTCTAAGGGAGAGTCCAGCTACCCTGCGGAGGAAACTCATTTCAACTGCCTGTATCCGCAATCTCATTCTTTTGGTCACAACCCAGAGCTCGTGACCATAGGTGAGGGTAGGAACGTAGACCGACCAGTAAACAGAGAGTTTTGCCTTACAGCTCAGCTCTCTCTTCACTACAACGGACCAGTACAGAGCCCGCAATACTGCAGATTTGTCTGTCAATCTCACGCTGCATTCTTCCCTCACTCGTGAACAAAACCCAGAGATACTTGAACTCGTACACTTGAGGCAGAACCTCACTCTCAACCTGTAGAGAGAAAAACACCTTAAAGGTGCTATAACTTTCTGTTGTGCGCAGGACTTAGAAATATTTTCAGCAGGGGAAAGCATTCTGCTCCCTCCTCACTCAGAGTCATATATGACTCAGCTCCACCTCGCTCGCGCTGCAGCTTGGAATGCTCCGCCTCCTCTACACGTCCCGTCTCAGCGCTGCAAAGTTCTGTGATTATACGTTAATAAAACGTTCTAAAAGAATAAAATAAAACCATGAAGCACTGGTCCAGCAACACAAAAGCACCCTGAAATCATCAGAGCTTCACGCAGCCACATTGGACATGATTTAATTCGCTCGTGACCTCCTCATTTCTGTCAGTGGAGGTCTGGAATGTCTGGAATGCTCCACCCCCACTACATGTCCTGTCTCAGCCATAGCAAAGTTCTGTTATTATATGTTAATAAAATGTTCTAAAAAATAAAATAAAAACATGAAGCACTGGTCCAGCAACACCCTGAAATCTGCAGAGCTTCACGCAGCCACGTTGGACCTGAGTTTTTTTTCTGCTCGTGACAAATCAATTTCCTCATTCCTGTCAATGAAGGATGAAGCGATCACTTGACTTTTGGCAAAAAAACAAAAGAAAAGTCCAGCTCTGGGATGAAGAAGGGATATTCTTTGTGAAAAGAAACCGCCCATCATTAAACAGGGGTGGAGGCCTCCGGGTTCAACTGTCTCCCTCTTACAATGCTGTTATTGCTAGTATCACTCAGCCCTCTGTGAATAGCAAACAACCATCAGGGTGCTAACGATCCATCGTTAGGCTGATGGTCCTCCTTGATCATGTGAGCAGCTGGTTTCGGCTGTCATCAGCCAACTGGTTGTGTAACACTGTGAGAGGGTGCTATTTATAAGACTGAGCTGAACACAGCACCTCAGACTGAGGAAGTCTTTCGGACGAAAGACGAAACGTTTCTACAATTTTTTTTTTTTTGCTTTGTTTTGTTTTGTTTTTTGAATGTCCAGAGGACCAGACTTAGCTTTTTTAGATTTTTCTACCTGGATTATTGAGCATGCATCAGGGATATTTAATACATTTGTGTCACATACAAAACAGTCCTGCATCGCTTTGCAATTCTTTGAATGAGAACGAGCCGCGGCCGCTGCGGGCTGGGACAGGGGGGGCGTGGGTTAGGAGCGTGAGAACACTGAGAAGTGAGAAGCTCTGTTTTTATTGGCTGGTTAAGGACGGGTCACTCTGTGTTTTTAGTGTTTTTATAAATGCTGATAGAGAAGCAAGGGGACTATAGTTTTTTTCAGAGATTACTTTGTCTAACATCAGTCTGTCAGTAGATAGTGACAGAGTGAAGAAATATGTTAAAAATATATTGTTAGAAAAGTTACAGACTGCATTAAAAAGTTACTTATTGCAGCTTTATTATATATAAAGAATTTACAAAAAAAAAAATACAAAAAAAAAATACTCCTTACTACAACTATTTTCTACTTTGCAGTTTTTAACTTATTGCATGGGGGAGGGGAGCGCGCTAAAACCCAACACCCATATGATAAATGATGGACTACTGTAAATGTAATGATGTTGCGTTACAATTTGGTGTAGTAGTAGAGAATCATTCATAACACATACTTCAGTTTCTACCCGTGCAACAAATAATTGTTTTAGATGCTTTTCTTGTTAAATTTCGAAGAAACAAGCAATGTTCTTCCTTACTTCTTTTCTCCCTCTGCGTGCTCCCGAAGCACCAAGGCAGCAAATACTTTTGAAAAACAGTTGATTTGACATTAAAATATTTTTATTAAGCAAATGTTAGACTGAGACACACATTTACTATAAAATCCAGCTTACACATATTTGGTTTTAGGTGTTAAACTTCTTATTTTCTGAAGAAATGAACAGAGGCTCATCCCTCTGCATTTGCTTGCTAACACAAATTGGATTTTGAAATATAGCTGATTTGACCATCAAAATGCACTTATTAAGCAAAAGTTAGACTGAGACACAACTTTACTATAATTTCAAGCAAACAAATAACTGTTTTTAAGTGTTAATCTTGTTAAATTCTTGTTAAAGTCCTCCCATACATGCTCTCACGACCACAATTTGGCAGCCCATTGATTTTTGGCACAACACCGGCCCACATTTCCAGGTTCATTTCTGACTTTACGCATAACAAACATGACGCGTCAAAGGTGGTGCATAATAGATGTAACGTATACGTCGAAGTGACATATTTAAGGATTTTTTCCCTACTTCTTTAGACACATTTTGACTGATGCAACATATAGGGCGGTGTGACGTGTATGGCAGAAAATATGGTAAGTTATTGTAGGTTGATGGCAAGGGGAAGGAATGGTGTCCAGGCCGAAGCGCCACAATGAAGTACTGTGATGCAGGCACGAATAGTCAGGATTTCCACATAGGAAAGCACAGGAATGGGACTAGAAGGCACAAGGAAAAATCAGATTGGTCAAGTCTTTCTATGACAAGTCTTAGGGCTGTCACTAATTAGCTGAAGGCAGTTCAATGCTCCAGCAGAGAAAATATGGGCCCAAGATTCTTAAACATGCCCAGAAGCTCATCAGCCAGGATCAGACTCAGCTGTTAACTATGTCTCCATTTTGCCACTCAGGAGCTCCAAATAATTTGTTAACAAACATACTGGAATCCCACAGAGATGAGTACAGATGATCCACATGAATGATTTCATAATTTGCAATGAGTCTTTTACTGGGTGTTTCTTTTTCCAGGCTTGAAGGGTATCTGAATGAACTCTAGGTACTGTGCTCAGGATATAATCACCAGGTATGATGGAAGGCAAGTGCAGGATGTTTGTGAGCAGGCAGGCCAGCAGTGAAAGACTAATTTGGGATAACCTGATATGATTGACAGGTGTGGCTTGTTTACCCACAAGAGGTGAATCCCTAGAAAAGATGAAGTGACAGATAATCCAAGAAGCACATAAGGATTTTGCAGAACAGAAGATAGGATTCACAAGAAGGACACAAGAGCAGCACTATAGACTAATGGTTAGCACTGCTGCCTCACAGAAAGGAGGTCCTGGGTTTGATCTCCAGGTTTGCATGTTCTCCTTGTGTTTGTGCGGTGTTTCTCTTTTTTGTTTGTGGTTCCTCCCACAGTTCAAACATGCATGCCGGACTACCTTCAGGCCCAGGCTTCATTCCAGAATGATGATATTATGTGCATGGTTAAATAAAGGTATATAAATAAGAAACTTTCAGTTAGTCTCGGGAGTAGAAGTTTTACAAGTTAGAGGTTGCCAGTTAATCACAGTGAGGTAACTAATGCACTGACAATGACTTTTTTTTCATTTACCCTTTATTTATACAGGTAGTCTCATTGAGCTACGAGAACTCATTTTCAAGAGAGACCTGTTTAGGTGGGGGTTAAGGGCCTTGCTCAGGGGCCCAGGGTGGGGCGAATGAGGATGGAGGCAAGTGTGGGTGTTTCACCTTTTACACCCACATTTTTTGGTGTTGTCGGTACTGGGACTTGAACAGGCAATCTTCGGATCACAGTCCCACCGTCTCTAACCTCTGCACCACCACTCCCCCATAATAGACTAATAGAAAGATCCAGCCTTAAGAAGGGAGGTAATTAGCCTTCATGGACGACAGCTGGTGACCCACCATCCCGGCCCACTCACAACAGCTACAGGAATAAAAGTGGTCGATGGAGGGAGCCAGAAACAGAGAATGCCAACAAAACCATTGCTACCAGTAATCAAAATTAGCAAAACTGGGATGATTGTGAATGAGTCATTCAAAACACATACTTGTGATAATACATTATATTCAGTGTTATCTTAAAGATCCACTGACATGATTTTTCTACTATTCATCAAATTGCTCAAAATATATATATTTTATCATTTAAATATGTTCGTTTTTGCAAACAAAATGATAAATCACTTTAATTTTGCTTTAAAAGTGATTTTGAACTTCAAGCCGTGTTTAATCATGGGAAATCTGATTACACGCGAACACACCATCTGTGACGTAGTGTGCATAGTGAGAGGCAAGAGTTCTGGGCTTGTCACGGTGCGCGTGTGTGCGCAGCTCGGCATGAAGGCAAGTCTGATACAGCATCAGACCTGAATTAGATCCTGTTGTTTCTTGTTCCATCACCTAAACTATTTTCTGCTTCCCAAAATGAAGACAAATAACTCAAATCTTCACATAGATTGATAAATTCGTCTGGTTTTAAAATGTCCGCTATTAAAGAGACCAGAGCCCTCAGCCTCTCACTCTGCACACTACATCACAGATGGTGCGTTCGTGTGTAATCGGATTTCCCATGATTAAACATGGCTTGAAGTTCAAAATCACTTTTAAAGCAAATTTAATAATAATAATAATAATAATAATAATAATAATAATAATAATAATAATAATAATAAATTCATTTTATAACGCGCTTTTCATTAGTGAAAATCTCAAAGCGCTACACACATTGAATGCTACACACATTCATACACCGGTAGCGGCAGACTACCATGCAAGGTGCTTTCCAGTCCTACCGGGAGCAACTCGGGGTTAAGTGTCTTGCCCAAGGACACAACGACACATGGTGTGGGGAACCGGGATTCGAACCGCCAACCTTCCGATCGGGGGACGACTGCCATTACCACTACGCCACGGCCGCCCCAATATATAGGTTTCACATCAAAGGACTGTGATGTCATACTGCTTTTATGCTTGTTTTATGTTTTAATCAAATTCCAACATTTTTATGCATTTTTCAGCATTTCTTTATTATTTGATCTTCTTTGCAGATTAATCTTTTCAAATTTTAGCTACCGATGCATTTCAAGTAAGCAGCTTTTGGCAAAATCCTTCATCAATCAGCATTCACACTACATTTTCACAGGAAAAGCAATTTTTCTTGTTATTTTAGTTTGATTTGCTTTTTGCTAAGATATTGATGATTTCATGTTAACTACAGTTTGCCAATTTGAATGTTCAGCTCAGGCTTTGGTCACTTTAGCTATCATTTTTGAGATTGCAAATTTTAGCTTTTAGCTACAGTTAGCAAGTAAGTGTTTTGAAGTTTGTCACCGATTCTGTTCATAACTTTTATGGACAGAATTTCTAGGCGCAGCCAAGGTGTTGAGAGGATCCGTTTTGGTGACCTTAGAATCGCTTCTCTGTTTTTTGCAGATGATGTGGTCCTACTGGCTTCATCAGTTCGTGATTTACAACTTTCACTGGAGCGGTTTGCAGCCGAGTGTGATGCGGCCGGGATGAGGATCAGTTCCTCCAAATCCGAGGCCATGGTCTTGAGCCGGAAAAGGGTAGCATGCCCTCTCCGGGTCGGGGAGGAGGTCCTGCCCCAAGTGGAGGAGTTTAAGTATCTCGGGATCTTGTTCACGAATGAGGGAAAACTGGAGCGTGAGATCGATAGGCGGATAGGTGCAGCGTCCGCAGTGAAGCGGGCGCTGTACCGGTCTGTCGTGGTGAAGAGAGAGCTGAGTCAAAAGGCAAAGCTCTCAATTTACCGATCGATCTACGTTCCCACCCTCATCTATGGTCATGAGCTTTGGGTTATGACCGAAAGAACAAGATCTCGGATACAAGCGGCTGAAATGAGTTTTCTCCGCAGGGTGTCTGGACTCTCCCTTAGAGATAGGGTGAGAAGCTCAGTCATCCGGGAGGGACTCGGAGTAGAGCCGCTGCTTCTCCACATCGAGAGGAGCCAGTTGAGGTGGCTCGGGCATCTGGTTAGGATGCCTCCTGGACGCCTCCCTGGTGAGGTGTTCCGGGCACGTCCCACCGGGAGGAGACCCAGAGGAAGACCCAGGACAGCGCTGGAGGGACTATGTTTCTCGGCTGGCCTGGGAACGCCTTGGGATTCCCCCGGAGGAGCTGCTCCAAGTGGCTGGGGAGAGGGAAGTCTGGGCCTCCCTACTTAGGCTGCTACCCCCGCGACCCGACCCCGGATAAGCGGAAGAAGATGGATGGATGGATGGATAGCAAATAAGTGTTAAGCCAGGGTGTAAAAGATTTTAGCAACAGTTCTGTTAATTGTATTTTTTTTTCAGAGGTTTGTCTAACTTCAGCTTTGAGCTCTAGTGTTGGTATCTGCTCCCAAAGGCTTTTGGTCTGTTCAGAATAAGGCCACGCTCCAGCTGATGTTCAACCAGCCTTTAATTATTTATTTTCCATACAGGAAATCTTCTCCTATGTAAATGCACAATACAAACACAAGTGTTAGCTAAATTACATTTACAACCAAAATGAAACTTTAAAATAAAACAGAATATGTAAACATACCGTGTGCGCATTCTGACCAAACATTCAGGTGTTATTGACCATATTGTCCTTTGTTTCTCTTTAGTCTTGTTTTCTGACTAATGTCTGTGACTCCAGCAGCATTTAAGTCTTATTTGGTCATACACGCTGTCTCCCCTCTGGGTGAAATACTCAAACTTACCACTAGATGTCACTGATACAAAAGAGTTTAAATGATTTTCTCAGTTTTGCATATTAAATACGAACAAATAAAACCTTTTGTCCTGTGACAGCTACGATAATTTTAATGTTTGTAATGGTTTTATTTTCATTCAGAACTACGTCGGCCAGGAATCGAACCCGGGTCAACTGCTTGGAAGGCAGCTGTGCTAACCACTACACCACCAACGCAATGATAAGATGTTTTGCTCAAGGACGCAACATGTGGTTATGGCGGGAGATGAACCTACAACTTTTCAGTCAGGTTCTGCATTTTGTCAATCGCTCTTAGTCTGACCCCTTCTCTGGACTCGTGTTTGCCTTGGGGGACCCTAACGGAACCAAAAACCCAAGACTACGTAGCCCACAGGAACATGAGGTACTCAAACTCCTCCACCACGATAAGGTGGCGATTGATCGGAGGAGGTGTTTTTATTTTTTATTTTATTTATTTATTTATATGTTTGTTTGTTTGTTTGTTTATTTATTTAATAGTTCATTTTTAAAGTGGTGAACCGGAGTGCCCGGAGAAATGCCACTGCTGGTGGGGAGAAGTCAGAAAACAGCTGTTGGATCCAGAATCTGAACTCAAAAGGTCTGTTTTCGATGGTGTTTTCTCCCTGAATCAGTCGTCTTGAGGCATGTGCGAAGAACACGTAAACAGCCGAATGAACCAGTTCTTTTTCTTGTTTTTCGGCTTTTTCTCCTTCAGCACATTCATTTTTGCCTCAAGGTGCAGAAGTTGGTCGTCCATGTTTCTAAGTTGGTCGTTTAGAACAATGGACTCCACATCAGACTTGCTTTGTGGATCTGTTTCCACAGCCTCAGAAGACTCGCTGATCAGAAAACCCTGGTCAGTGCTGAGTTCCAGCTGGTCCTCATGGGGAACCTCACTGACAGAGTCTTCTTCTGGACTTGTCTGAGACTGAGCGTACTGAGTGGATGGGACGCTGTCCCTCTGCTGCAGTTCTTTGGTTGCAGCTTCAAGCTCTTTTACATCAAGATGCAAGACATCACATCAAAGGGCTGTGATGTCATACTGTGATGTCATACTATGCTTTAAACAATAATAATCTTGAACCAACAGTACAAAATGACTAACGCTTTCTAATTTTCTAACTAGTACAATACACATTACTCTAGTTCATATATTTTTTTAACAAATTCGTTTTGATCATTTTCTTAAATGTAAACATTGACTTGGCATTTTTAACTACATTCTCCAAGCCATTCCATAATCTAATTCCCTGGATTGAGGTAGAACGTCCCTTCAAACTAGTTCTGAATTGTGGTTTTACAAACATCTCTGTCCCCTTAAGATTATAACAACTTTGTCTTTTAACAAAATGCATTTGGATATTTAAAGGTAATGCATTATTTTGAGCCCTATACATAACTGATAAAATATTATAGTCTACCAAATCATGGAACTTCAATAACTTCAGTTGATAAAATAATGTACTTGATGGATGACAGTAATGTTTTCTAGTGATAATTCTTACAGCTCTTTTCTGTAATACAAAAATAGGCTTTGTGATTGTTTTACACGCTTTCCCCCAAACATCAATACAATAGATTAAGTGTGGAACAATGATTGTGTTATACAACAAATACAGAGCTTTATCATTCAATAGGTCTCTGACTTTGTACAGTACTGCAATCGATTTAGCTATTTTTATTCTTACAGAATTTATGTGTTGTTTCCATGTCAGTTTGTCATCAATAATAACACCCAAAAACTTCACCTCATTCACTCTACAAATCTCAACACCCTCAATTTTGAGTGGAACATCAACAGTTTTCTTTTTATTACTGAATATCATGTAATTAGTTTTTTCTAGATTTAATGATAATTTATTGATTTTAAACCAAGTTTGTATTTTGACAAATTCTGTCATTATCAATTCCAACATTTGTTCTATATCTTCACCTAAACAGAAAAAAATGGTATCATCAGCAAAAAGTACACATTTAAGGAGACTTGACACATTTACCAAGTCATTCACATGTAAAATACAGGTAGTCCCCGACTTACGAGCGCTCTGACCTACGAGGTTCCGGACTTACGAGCTGGCGAATTTTTGGAAAAAACGCAAAAAATACCGAGTTTTTCTGTGTTTTTTCACCACAGTTCGTTAGCTAAACATGTGGACACACGTTTCCGATCATTTTTATGCACTCGTAAGCAGTTTTTCGATGAAAAACGAGTGTTTGTAGTCGCGCTAGCAAAACCGTTCAAACTTACGAGCGAAATTCCGGACTTACGAGACACGTGGCGGCCGTTCCGAATTACGAGATTTCCGTGTTACGAGCAACTCGTTGTAACGGATCTCGCTCGTAAGTCGGGGACTACCTGTAAATAGCTTTGTCCAAGTGTAGAGCCTTGGGGAACTCCACATGTGATATTACAGAGGTCAGATCTTACATCATTTATTTGTACAAATTGTTTCCTCCATTCTTCCGCTTATCCGGGGTCGGGTCACGGGGGTAGCAGCCTAAGTAGGGAGGCCCAGACTTCCCTCTCCCCAGCCACATGGAGCAGCTCCTCTGGGGGAATCCCAAGGCGTTCCCAGGCCAGCCGAGAAACATAGTCCCTCCAGCGTGTCCTGGGTCTTCCTCTGGGTCTCCTCCCGGTGGGACATGCCCGGAACACCTCACCAGGGAGGCGTCCAGGAGGCATCCTAACCAGATGCCCGAGCCACCTCAACTGGCTCCTCTCGATGTGGAGAAGCAGCGGCTCTACTCCGAGTCCCTCCCGGATGACTGAGCTTCTCACCCTATCTCTAAGGGAGAGTCCAGACACCCTGCGGAGAAAACTCATTTCAGCCGCTTGTATCCGAGATCTCGTTCTTTCGGTCACAACCCAAAGCTCATGACCATAGATGAGGGTGGGAACGTAGATCGATCGGTAAATTGAGAGCTTTGCCTTTTGACTCAGCTCTCTCTTCACCACGACAGACCGGTACAGCGCCCGCTTCACTGCGGATGCTGCACCTATCCGCCTATCGATCTCACGCTCCAGTTTTCCCTCATTCGTGAACAAGACCCCGAGATACTTAAACTCCTCCACTTGGGGCAGGACCTCCTCCCCGACCCGGAGAGGGCATGCTACCCTTTTCCGGCTCAAGACCATGGCCTCGGATTTGGAGGAACTGATCCTCATCCCGGCCGCATCACACTCGGCTGCAAACCGCTCCAGCGAAAGCTGTAGATCACGATCTGATGAAGCCAATAGGACCACATCATCTGCAAAAAACAGAGAAGCGATTCTAAGGCCACCAAAACGGATCCTCTCAACACCTTGGCTGCGCCTAGAAATTCTGTCCATAAAAGTTATGAACAGAATCGGTGACAAAGGGCAACCTTGGCGGAGTCCAACTCTCACTGGAAACGAGCCTGACTTACTGCCGGCAATGCGGACCAAGCTCTGACACCGGTCGTACAGGGACCTAACAGCCCATATCAATGGGTCTGGTACCCCATACTCCCGGAGTACCCCCCACAGAACCCCCCGAGGGACGCGGTCGAATGCCTTCTCCAAGTCCACAAAGCACATGTAAACTGGTTGGGCAAACTCCCATGTACCCTCCAGGACCCTGCTGAGGGTGTAGAGCTGGTCCAGTGTTCCACGACCAGCACGAAAACCACACTGCTCCTCCTGAATCCGAGGTTCGACTATCCGACGGACCCTCCTCTCCAGATTTCCTATATTTCAAATAGCTAGATACCCACTGTAATGCTGGTCCTCTAATACCATATTTGTTCAATTTTTCAAGGAGAATGGTGTGATCAATAGTATCGAATGCTTTTTTTAAATCAACAAAAATACTGACACAATATTGTTTTTGATCGACAGCAGTAGTTATTTGTTCCATTAATTCCATGAGAGCCATTGATGTAGAGTTTTTTGCTCTAAACCCATACTGACTGTTGCTTAGAATATTTTGTTTATCTATAAATTGATCTAGTCTGTTCACAAATAGTTTTTCAAGAATTTTTGAAAACTATGGTAACAAGGATATAATAATAATAATAATAATAATAATAATAATGAATTCATTTATAATGCACTTTTCATTAATAAAAATCTCAAAGTGCTACAAAGTGTAACAAAGCAAAGATCAAAATAAAACAAGTGATAAAATCAAATAAAATCAATAATAATATCGACTAAGATCAAAGATAAAATCATGTGGATGCAGATTAGGCTTGCTTAAAAAATAAATAAAATAAAACAAGTGATAAAATCAAGTAAAATCAATAATGATATCAGCTAAGATCAAAGATAAAATCATGTGGAGGCAGAATAGGCTTGCTTAAAAAGAAAAGTCTTTATGCTGCTTTTAAAGTCAACCAGTGACTGTGGAGCTCTCAGGTCGTCAGGGAGGGAGTTCCACAGGCGGGGGGCAGCCACACAGAATGCTCGGTCTCCCATGGTCCTCAATTTGGTCCGAGGAATATGAAGGAAATTACTGTTCTGTGATCGTAGAGAACGGGTGGATGAATATGGTGCAAGAATGTCCTTTAGATAGTCAGGTGAAGTGCCGTGCAAGCATTGATGGTGTCAAAATATGCAGGACTTTTAGGTTGAAAACAGACTTATACTGCTACAAAAATCTTTACAACACATATACACACACATGGTAAGTTGCCTTTGGCACAGGGCTGAGAGCAGGGTGTGATGGTACACTTTTTATCCCTTGGTGTTTGACCCTAGATTAGTTTAATTTTTATGGCATTTTAAACTCATATGTTTTTTATTTTTAGGCTTTGGTTGTATTTTAGTAAACTGTCTTTGAGTTGTTGTGTGGCATTTTCAGTTAACCCTGTGCTATAAGAAATAAGTTTGAGTCAGGCCTTACATGCACACACTAGGCAGAAAAACCAAGGCCTCTGAAAAGCAGCAGGTCTCTCTCTGAGAAAATATGGATCAAAACTAGATAAGAAGCTGCAAGGAGTTGTTGCAAAGAGCTTGGGCTTCTTATCAAGAAGAAAGAAAATAGTTTTTAGGGTATTTAAATCTCATACAGAACTGATCAAACATATAAATATAATCTTTTATTGGATAGCGATAAAATCATAGCATTTTGAATCATGATGCAGACACACGAAGCCATACGAACAGCAGGCCTCATATTTACCTAAACACACAGCCTCTTCCAAAACCAGCGTGCGCACAACCGCGCACACACACACGCGTACACGTAAAAACACGCACGCATACACACATGCACACACGTGCATGTGCACACACATACTCTCACGCACTCCAAACACACGCTCAAGGCAGGAGCAAGACAGCCAGGCCTCTTCTTAGTGTTTCACACAGCTGCAGAAGAGAGTTACTGGGGAAGGTAGTTTTTGCTTTGGCTTCAAGGACTGTTTAAAAGTAACAAAAATTATTTTAACAAAATAATAAGAATAACAATTATTAGAAGCAAAGCGTTATTGCAGACAGATGAAACTTCTTACCAAGACAAGCATGCACACAGAGAAACACACAAGGAGTTATAATAATAATAACACATACGCTCTTGAGCAGGTCTGCTTGGAGCAAATATAGGTCAGATAGATAAGAACGTGCACACTTTTGCCAGAGCAGAAGAGAGGCTGCAAGGTTGATTCAAAGCCTGTTAGAAAGGGCAAGCATTTACAACAAAGAAAATCAGACATGCAATGGTTATGTGAAGTGTGTGTCAAGTAATTAACTGGAGATATATGATTATGTATGTGAGTAAAATGTATGTTATTTTATGTTTTCTTTTAAGATTCACAGCAAACTAAAAAATGCTTCACTGCTGAGGGTTGAAAAATATAGTTTTGAACATTACATAGCACGTTAAAAGAGTGTTTTTTCCACAGTTTGAGTAAATTTAGGTAAAAGTTGAGGATCTAGGTGAAAGTTGAAAATTTCTTCTGACTGAAGAAATTGGAACTTTGCCCAAAAGACAGAAGGCATTAAGTCATTCTCTGCTGAGGGAGGGTGACAGCTGAAAGAGACATTATGTCATTGTTCAGTGAGGGCTGGGACGAGGTGTAAAACGTTACCTCATCATTGACCAGTGGAGTGACAGGAGGATGACATGTGGTCTAGAGTGGGTGGGGGTCAAACCCTTTTCTTGACTATAAATAAGGCTGTCTGAGAGGAGAAAGGGGCTGAAGATTTTTTGAAGACCATTTGGATTACTGGACAAAGACGGACGCTCTGGAACTAAAGAAGAAGATAGAATATTCTAAAAAGACTCTCCTTGGACAAAAAAGGAGATATTTTTGCTTCAGCCTGGATCCCTTGCTATTCTTCTTCAAAAATTGGATTAATTACAGAGCTGGAATATAGCCTCAAATCTTGATTCAGGATTGAGGTATTTTTTCCTTACCTTTGGTAAATAGCCCCTGTGGATTTGCCGAACAGAAGGTAAGGAAATATTCCCATTCTTGTCCAGAGCATTAAAATTATATTAAATTTAGTATAAACAAGCAACAAGACTGCTACTACCTGAAGACAGAAAATCAGTTACAAGGATAACTTTGTTGATGAAAAATTAAAGTGATTTTGGGAGAAGCTCTGTGCGCTGACGGAGCACCGCAAGTCTGTTTATGTTAGTGGAACACGGTGTACTTTTATCTCCGCTCTGCTGTTGAGGGCCTCACGGCAGCTCGACTGAGCAATGATGGATTAAAAGCCGCTCTTTTGTGGAATACTATTTTTCCTGATCTAAAAATATTTTAGTGGAACAAAACAACATCTTTTGATAAGATCCAACAATAATTATGGAATACAATTGGCTGAAGTTGCTGAAGTCATGAAGAATTAGTTGAATTTGCTGGATACTTTAAGAAGATTGGATTAATTCAAAAAGAGTTTACTCCAGGACAAAAGAAGTGTTTTTGCGGCATCGGGATCTGCTCTGACGGGTCTTGGCTTATCAGCTTGTTTAAGCTAAGGGAACACCGCTTCTGACGCCCTGGTTGTCAGTACCGCAGAGCAGATGATGGAAGACCTTGAGGAATTATATTGTGGAAAGAAGACTTGGATCAATGCCTGCATTCGGAGAGCTGATTGATTTTAAATCTGGAAAAGTTTAAAGAGAAGTTTTGTGCGTCGAGAGATCAGACTGCAGCAAGCTGAATGTTTGGGAAAATTGGGAAGATAAGAAGAACACAGTGTCCCTGTTCATCTTCTAACTGCTGTTAAAGGCCTCTCGTAATGGATTTTTAACTAATTTTTCCAGGAATTACCACATTTTCTAATGGATTAAGATTGTCTATTTCTGGATTACCATTTTTCTGAATGGATTTAACAAATTTGTGGAACAAACAAATTCTCTTTGATTTAATTCAACTATTAATTAAGTTACTGTTTTGGGTCATCCGAGACCGACCCCAGAGCGGGGACCTGCCAGCTAGAAGCTGACTGACCTTGGATGGAAAGCCAGGAGTACACGATGTTCTAATTTTAGCCTCAGGCCTGCTTTGAAGGCCTTGTTCATCAGCATCGCAGAACAACTGAATGGATTACAATATCTTTGAATGGATAACACTTTTGAGGAATAATTGATTTGCCTAGGAGGATTACCAGACTTTTTAGCCCTGAACAGTTTTGATGGATTACAACTGGGATTTTTAAACACCGCTACGAGAGTTTTGTTCATCAACACCGTACAACCGGTCTTGAATGGATTAAAGCCTGAATTACCAATTCTTCCTTTCTGTTAGGATTAAAAACACAAGCTTTTCCTATGTGGGATTAAACAAAGATTTGTCCAGTCTGCTGGAGTGCAGACTTCTGAGTGGAGTACAACAGCATCACCTGGAGGTTTTTCTGTAGAAAAAACAACAAGATTTCCTGATGGGATTAAGTTTTCTGGTGGAAATAAAAACACAAGTTGGAACACAACAAGATTACCTGGATGGAATTGAATATATTTAATTGGAATCAGATTATTGTAGAATAAACCAATATTTTAGAGGATTATACAAATTATACATTGAAGTATAACTCAATTCAATTACAAGAAACACCTTAAACCCAACGAGTGGAAGACATCTTTTGGTGAGCTATTGAATCTTTTAACTCTTTAAATGCAAATCATGTAACCTGATTAAATCTTTTTCTGTAGTAAGTAGTGCTTATGCTGTTACTCCTGCAACTAGAAAATTAAAGAATATAAACGTACAAATTTGGATTTTTCATTTGACTCACCTTGATATTAAATGATGGGAAACTTGGTTCAAAGATAACAACAATATCACTTGGAGGGTTTTGAATGGTTTTATTAGTCAAAAAGAGTAAAACAACATCCTAGGATCTTACTTTCCAAGATCCTAAAATTTATTAGGCCGGAAACAATTACGATCTACAAGAGGTAAGCTGTCGTTTAATGCATGTTTCTCCGTGAGATACGATCTGACTCCATTCTGCTAAGTCAGACTATCTATCGGGGTGAAAATAAAGGATGTGATGTGCAGATGTAGACAGTGAACAAGCCTAAGTGAATTACCTCGTCTCAGCCTTAATCCTAACTAATCTGGAGACATATCGGGTAATACTCGTGTGCAAGGATAAAAGTTAAAAGGACCTGTTACCGGAGAAAGGCTGGAGTGAGGACTTGTTGCAAGGTCCTACGGCTAACCTCACTCACGTAGAATTAACAATGGGTAATGAGAGCAGTTTTGTACTGAATTCTGTAGGTGACAGGAAGCCAATGGAGGTTATGGAAAATGGGTGTAATATGTTCCAATTTACGAACTCTCAACAGAATCCTTGCTGCACTGTTTTGAATGTATTGAAGTTTCTGAAGGTTTTTGCCAGGGATACCAATAAACAGGGAGTTGCAATAGTCGAGCCTGGAGGAGACAAAGGCATGGACGAGTTTCTCAGCATCAGGAAAAGTCAGAGATGGGCGAAGTCTGGAGATGTTTCGAAGATGGAAGAAGCAGGTTTTAAACAGTGCTTAACACTGGGACTACCAGGATTTTTTAATTAGTACAATATTTACCAAGATGTAGCCAATTGGCTCATCCCTTGAGATACTGATCAGGCTGCATGCAGGCTTCTGAATGTAAATGAAGGGGGATGATGGGTGTTCTTAACAGTTTGAAAATGCCTTGTGGGCTTGGGTCCATTGTTTGCGAATGAATGGCAAACATTCCAATGTAATTGGCTAATGGCTGCACCTTCTGCAACATTTTGGCTGACTGGCAGATTCACATGTGTTGTGACAAATGTAGAAAGGAGATGTTGTATATATATATATATATATATATATATATATATATATATATATATATATATATATATATATATATATATATATACAGGTAGTCCCCGACTTACGAGCGAGTTCCGTTCCTGCGAGTTGCTCGTAACACGAAAATTCGTAAGTTGGAACACGAAGCACATGTTCTCGTAAGTCCGGATTTTCGCTCGTAAGTTGGAACATTTATGCTAGCGCTACTACGAACACTCGTTTTTCATCAAAAACGTTCATATTAGTTCATAAACATGGTCGGAAACGTGTTTCCAAACGGTTAGCTAACACACTTTCATCTAAAAACACAAAAAAGTGCTATATTTTTTACAAATTTACTTCTCTTTCGCCAGCTCGTAAGTCCGGGCGCTCGTAGGTTCATTTGAGTTACTTCCTTCAGGGCGAAGGTACGGCCTTCCTTTATTCTCAAGAAACAGAACAAAATTTTCTTTCATACCACAAGCAATTAAATCAATAAATAATACTAAGGTATCATGACTTACTGAGCACAAATGTCTTGGCTACACCTTCTGCAACATTTGGGCTGACTAGCAGATTCACATGTGTTGTGACAAATGTAGAAAGGAGATGTTGTATATATATATATATATATATATATATATAGTAGCCCTCGACTTATGGTGGCCTCGACTTACGGCGTTTTGGCTATACGAACGTGTGTAGAAATGGAACTCGTTCGTAAGTCGGGGATCACCTGTACAATCCTGCCTTCAGATAAAAGTGACCAATACAATCCCACCTTCAGATAAAAGTGGCCAATACAGGTGGTCCTCGACTTACGGCGTTTCGGCTATACGAACGGGTGTAGAAATAGAACTCGTTCGTAAGTCGGGGATCATCTGTACAATCCAGTCTTCAGATAAAAGTGACCAATACAATCCCACCTTCAGATAACAGTGGCCAATGCAGGTAGTCCTCGACTTACGGCGTTTCGGCTATACGAATGGGTGTAGAAATGGAACTCGTTCGTAAGTCGGGGATCACCTGTACAATCCCGCCTTCAGATAAAAGTGACCAATACAATCACATATACATACATACATATATACATATATACATATATACATATATATATATAGTAAATGGAGCTTATTTATATA
>JBBPBX010044587.1:0-27394 GCA_038048925.1 Garcialebias charrua
ACTTTATAAAAAGGTGAGTCAGCGCACCAAGATGAACTGGCAGGTGTTGGCAGATTAAAAAGAAAGCAGTCGTGTTTCCCACCTCAGAACAATCACAGCTTTAAAGGTACAGCTGAAGATCAAGAAGCTAAAAACATTTTATCATCTGCTGCTATGTGACAGCAGCTGTTTTCATCTGTCCGCTTGTTACTTTAACTTTTAAATGTTAGCATCTTTTAGCTCATGTTAGCATTAGATAATTTACTATTAGGGCCAGATGTGGGTGAATGGTTAGAGCAGTTGTCCTCCAGTGCAAAAGTTGGGGGTTTAATTCCACCAGCAGTCATGTGCCAAAGTGTCCCTGGGCTAGACACTGAACTCCTCATTGCCTCTGATATGTGTCCCATCAGTGTATGAATGTGATGAAGCACAGATTAGTCTTTGTATATAGTAGAGTGCTGTATGAATGGGTAAATGAATAAATAAACAATAAGAATAATCACTGCAAAATATCACATCATGCTGATGCTGATCTGTTTTCTTGTTGCTGTGTTCATCTGTGACCATCTGCTCATACAGACTCGTGTTCGTGCTGCTGTTTATAATGATGTTTTTCTACTACATTAGGGCTTAGTGTATTACTAGTTGATGTTTTTCTTAGTTAATCCTAGATGTTATTACTGTTTTTCTCTTGCATTTGTTGTTGGATGTAACTGGGACCCTGTGTACATAATCTCGTTTTCATCACATGTACCACATGCGGTGCAAATGACAATAAAGACTCTCTGACTCTGACTCTGAGGCACAGATTGTTGGAAAGAGCTCTGAGTGTCTTGGTAAGATAGAAAGGAGCTGTATAAGTGCAGAACATTTACCATATTTAATGTTTTTGTCTGAATCTGTTCATTGGTGCTAACGTTAGCATCTGCTAGCTCACATTAGCCGGTACCTGTTTGCTGTTGTTTTTGCTTCGTGGTGCTCGAGTCGAGTCCATCAGTTTCAGTCCATTAGTGCAGGTTTTAGCATCTGGCAGTCTTAATTATTTGGACTTGAATCTGTTTAGTGCTCATGTTGGTACCGTTCGCTGCTACCTCTCATTAGAGCCCGTTAGCAGCTGTTTTCTGGTTCAGAACTTCCCAGGACAGAGACAGCCTGAAGACAGATCCTCTTTTATGTCATCTGCCCTCTAAGTCCAAATGTTCTCACCATGTTGGGATGTCTCCTCCTGGTCTGTCCAGGATCATTCCTTCCACTTTAGCTGATGTGGTAAACTACAGACGAAGCTCCTGAGAGCTGCACTGACTCCAAGTCTTGAGGTCTTTTCACAAAACCGTTCTGCAGTGGGACCACCAGCCCCTGTACACCTGCATCGGATCATTTATCATTGATCAACAGTCACGCCCAGCAAAGATGGGGGTTTCTTTTACTTGAAGCGACCGCAGTAAAACCGAAGGACGGTTGGTTTCAGCTGATACGAAGCCAAAACCAGATGACCTCAGGTTAAACTGTACTTTTTTGTTTTGTTTTTAGCTTTTGGCGATGGTGACATTAAAGGTCAGGGCACAGGCAGATCATGGAACATGGCAGCATTTCTGGATGTTCAGCCTTTTGAGGCCTGTCCGTCCTCCGTGTCCCTGTCCATCTGCAGCGGAGACATCAGTACCAGGTGGACTGGGTGTGGCAGTGTTGAGGGGATGACGGTGCAGAGGCCTTTTTGTGGGTGTGTATTGAGCCAGTTGACGGCCCCCCTTCATGGAGCAGCAGAGACAGCTTGGCAGCTCTTTTCTTATACAGACAGTGCCCCTCCACTGTCGGCCTTTTGTCAGGTGGTGAAAAGGCGGGCAGTGTTTCTGATGGGTAAGTTAGAGCCATGAGAAAAATTAAATGGTTTTGAAGGTTTTAGAGATCTGACATGGAGGATATGAATCTTCTGGTGGGAGGACAGGAAGAAACAAGAAAAACTACAAAATGTCCTGAGAACAAAAGAGAGAAAGACTAGAGGAGTTTAAAGAGATTTAGATGACAGACTGAATAAGAGAGAAAGTGATAACCGGGACGTCACCCTGACTACTCAGCCGTGCCCACTGCGAGGCGTTTATCCATTTACACACCCCACAGAGGAAGCTCATTACAGATGCTTGGATCCAGGATCTGATTCTTTCAGACCTGATCCATACATCAAGATCAGAGGTGAGGGTTAGAACGTAAATGGACCAGTACCATACCATTGCATACCATTTTATTTATAGAGCACTTAAAACAGTGACAAGGCCAACCAAAGTGCTGTACAAACAGAAAAACAGGCAACACACAAAGCAAAATACAAAATGGAGTAAAATCAGAATATAGACATAAAAGCATTGCAGATAATAAATATGACTAACCTGTGTGAAGCATACAGGTTCAAACATAGATCATCTTGTGTTGAAAGCAACAGAATACAGTAGTAGTTGGTTTTTAAGCGGGATTCAAAAATTGAGAGGGGGGCCTGTCTGACAAGTTGAGGTAACTAGTTCCAAAGTCTTGGGCCTGCAACAGAGAAGACCCTGTCACCTCTGTGCTTAAGACGAGTTCCTGGAACTGTGAGGAGCAACTGGTCCGCTGACCTCAGAGAACGTGGTGGGACATACAGCTGTAGCAAATCAGAGAGATTGGGGGAATGTTCAGCATTTGTAGACATACAATAGTATTTTGAACTGGATTTGAAGTTGAACCGGTAGCCAGTGCAGGGAGGCCAAAACTGGTGAAATGTGCTCTCTTTTGCCTGGACTGGTTAAATATCGGGCTGCTGCATTCTGGACCAGTTGTAGTCGGGCAATGGAGGTCTGACTGATATCAAACAGGAGCGAATTGTAGTACCGGTAATCCAGCCTAGATGTAATGAATACATATATTACTGTCTCCAGGTTATCTTTGGACAGTATAGGCTTCAGCTTAGACAGTCGCCTCAGCTGGAAAAAAACAGGATTTAACAATCATGTTTACCTGACTTAAATTTCATGGAAGGATCCATTATCACTCCCAGATTTGTGACTCTTTGTTTTTTTCTGACAGGGCTAGAGCAGAAAGGTCAATGCAGTGGTTCGTGATCATGTCGTTGGGAGAGAGCAACATGACTTCAGACTTCTTGTCATTGAAACTCAAGAAATTTAAAGCCATCCAGTCCCTGATGTCAGCCAGGCAGTCAAGCAGAGGTTGAATAGAGCATGTACTTGTTTTATTTTATTTATTTTTTAAGCAAGCCTAATCTGCATCCACATGATTTTATCTTTGATCTTAGTCGATATTATTATTGATTTTATTTGATTTTATCACTTGTTTTATTTTGATCTTTGCTTTATTACACTTTGTAGCACTTTGAGATTTTTATTAATGAAAAGTGCATTATAAATGGAATTCATTATTATTATTATTATTATTATTATGTACCACTATGTCTTAGGGGGAAGTATGACAGACCCTGACCCTGTGATGCCCACCCACTGCTCCAACCTAGCAATGAGGATCTCATGGTCAATGGTGTCGAAAGCGGATGTAAGGTCCAATAGGACAAGCAGCACAGAGTCACAAGTGTCTGTGGATAAGAAGATGTCATTAAAAACCTTCAGTAGGACAGTTTCAGTGCTGTGGAGAGGCTTAAAGCCAGATTGTAATAACAAGGATATCATCAAGGATAACATGATCCTCCAGGAACCACTTCAACTGGGACTCAACAATTTTTTTTTTTTTACAAAAGTTTTGAAACAAATGGGAGTCTGGAGACAGGCCTGAAGTTGGATACGACTGAGGGTTCAAGGTTTGGTTTTTTTCAGGAGCGGTTGAACAGCAACATGTTTAAAGGTTTTTGGCACCACACCAGTGGATAAACTGCTATTCACAATAGCAAGAATGGAAGGGCCTAGAGTAGGAAAAACCTCCTTTAGTAGTCGAGGGGGGACCACATCAAAGGGGGAACCAGATGGTTTCAAGCTGCACACTACCTGCTCCAGAGAAGACAGAGAGATTGATCCAAAATGGTCAAATACAGCAACAGATTGAGGTGGCATGGATGGATCATGAGTTGTAAGGGAAATGAGAGCCTGGGTAGTCGCAATTTTTTCTAAAAAGAAATGTGGAAAGTTCTCGCACACCTCAGTTGAGGCTTCTAGAGGTGATGGTTCCATGAGGTGGAGAACAGAGTTTAGGATGGAGAACAGGACTTGTGGATTGTGAGAGTTTGAGGCAATGATATCAGAAATGTATTGGAATTTAGCAGTTTTTACTGCTTTCTTTTAATGACGCTAACTCTCTTTTAGTATTTGAAAAGAGACCTGTAGCCTGTCTTTTCTCCATTTGCGCTCCTGCACTGCTGTCTAACAGCCTTGGTGACGTCATTCAGCCAAGGTTCTGCTTTGAGTTTTGATTTTTTAGTTTTAACAGGAGCAACACGATCCAGAGCCTTTAAGCATACAGAGTTGAACTGGGATTTCAGCTCCTCAGTGGTGGAGAGAAACACCGGGGGCTGAATTATCATTTCAGAGTTGTAAACATCTGTGAAACGTGCGGCAGTGAAATTGTTAATGGCCCGGCTGCGACGTGCAGGAGCTTACTCATTCATTCATTCATTCAACCTTTATTTAAACAGATAAATCACATTGAGCCTCGAAGACTCATTTACAAGTGAGACCTGTTGGACAGACAAAACGGCTTAGGAGTTAGATGGAGGAGGGTGAACTCAAACCGGACTGGCATGTGGTCTGAAAACATATTGTCACCGATTTTAAAATTACTAACAGTCACATCACGTGTTACAACGAGGTCCAGTGTATGTCCACGCTCTTGGGTGGGACTGTTTACATGCTGATTTAGATTAAAGGAGTCCAATAAATCTAAAACGTCCTTAACCAAAGGCTTCTCATGACAACACACATGAATGTTAAAGTTCTCAATGATTAAAACATGATCATATTTTGGTGTGATTTCAGACAAGAAATCAGAAATTTCTTTTATGAAATCCCTCGATCGAGGTGGGTGGTAGACTATTGCGCATGAAGTCGAAGGCGAATGGTCGATTTCAAAGATGATCAGCTCAAAGCTGGAGCAAGAAACCGCGATAGGCAGTTGTTTACAGTCCAAAGTTCCTTTGAATATTGCTAATAATCCACCACTGCGCCAGCCTGATGGCCCAGAGATTTGCTTTTAGCTTGACTCCTTCATACCAACCGACCAGACTACATCTCTCCACCCACTCAGTCATGACCAAGAACTTCTTCCATGAGGGGGCCAGGCTCGGCCTTAGAGAGGAGGTTGAGGTGGTCGGCATCAGATTTGGATGCCTCCTTCTGGAGGTTTCATGAGCACCTGGGATTAGACCTGGAAGGATTATGTACTCTTTCTAGTCTGGAAACACTTTGAGATCTTTCAGGAGTAGTTAGAAAGTGTTGCTGTGGAGAGGGATGTTTGGGTTTTGAAGAAAATTAACAGATGGGAAACTCCTAAAAGCTAGACTTTCACAAAATAACAAAGTTTAGGATCCTTTGAACCAAAAGTTTCGTCTTAATCCAGACGATGGTGTTCCAGATGAGGAACGTTGTTCGAAATGAGGCATGTTTTTATGTTGGCCCCAGCTACATGGAGGCCGTGCATTGTTGGTGTTGTCAGGAGACTCCTGCTGTGATTTCACTTTAGCTGAGGTTGAAGTGGATTCACAGCAGGAGTCTCTCTCCTTCTTTTCTTTCTCTTCCTCACTTTCTCGTTCTGCCTTCTTTCAGTCAGGTTTCCTTTAACCGAAGCCCTCAGAAGAAGTCTTTTGTGTTCCAACAAACACATGAGCTCTTGCACAGAAGGGGTTCCTCTCCTTCATGAAAGAGTTTTATGAATAACAATCTCCTGGGTCCAGGCCTGCAACACACACCTCCACACACTCAGCACGACCCCATCACAAAGGAGAAGGCATGCATTCATTAGCAATCCTCTAGAAAGCTTTAAATGGTCACCCATTGTTGGTAGAGTCACCTTCACCACCCCTCCTTTATCTGCTCATCTTTCATCCTATCTCTTTACTGTCACTCCCTGAACTCCAGTCACTGATGAGCAGGAACACAAACTGTTGTTAAAATTCATCAGACGACTCCCCGGCACCGACGTTCTAATAGTTTTTATCAACCGTGTGCAGCTTGGATCAGTCTGAAGTGCTGAGTTCTGATTGACTGTGAGGCTCTTCAGTTGCAGAACGTTCCCTCCTCTCACCTTTGTCTGTTTTTCTGTTTTTTTTCCCCTCGCAGGTCTCCGAGGCGCTCGGCTCAATGGGACGCCTGAATCTCTACGAGTCCAACACAAAACTCTGAGGGGAACAGGAAGAATCAAACTACGGAGGACAAAAGAGAGGGGAGGAGACGCAGCAGAAGAAGGCGCCTGACGAGGAGTGGAGGGGAGATTTGAAAAGAGGGATTTGCTCTGTCTGTTGGGGGTGCATGCTCCCCCTGAGACCCTCCCCTCCTCTTTGGACATCCTCCTTTTCACTTGTTTCTGCATTAGTGAGAGGCAGACAAAAGGCAAAGAATGTGCAATAAACATGGTGGGGGATTGCTCGATGCAAGCGGGGGCCTCGACGTGAGACTACCCAGGACTAGACTCTTGCTTCTGGGTTTGGTTCTTGTTGCAGCGGGCTGGCTGCCTCCGTCGGCCCACGCAGACGGGGGGATGCTGGGGGAGATGGTGTTGATAGAAGCAGGTGGAGAAGGTGATGGGCAGGGAGGAGACCGGAGCGAGCTGGAGGCCTCCATGCACTCCTCACTGCTGCACGACTTCCAGGAGGTGACGGAAGGCCTCCAGGTGATGGAGGACAGCGTTACTGCAGTGTCCCGGCAGGACACGGCACCACCCTCAGCCTTCCCAGACTCCTCGGCAGTGGTTGGCCGGCTCTTCCAGATCAAGGTGCCAAACAAGATGGCGGATGTTTACATGGGAGACATAGTCAAGGTGAGTTACCTGATCTTTGTGTTTGTGAACTTTAACCCAGCAGCTTGCATTATGAGAGGGAAGTAAACAAAACAATAAAACTAAACACTGAAATGAATCAAGGAATGCACGTCAAACTTTGTTTCATGAGCTACACCTGAGGTTGAACCGAGTTCCATTAAAAAAAATGAGAAATGTGCAGTAATTAATTCTTCATGCGTGAAACCTGAAAATATACTTGCACTTGAACATTTCAAAATATTTACTGTATGAACTCACAAATGAAATTTAAAGTCTGGTCAACTTTATGTATTTTATATTTCAATCTGTCGCTGATATTGTTTGATCTGTATTACACTGTATTGGTTTGTTAAGTGTCCTTGGGTGTCCTGAAAGGCGCTTTTAAATAAAATATTATTATTATTGTTATTATTATTATTACTATTATAATTATTATTATTATTATAACTCAGATCAATAATCTAGAACAGTTTGTGATGATTCATACACCGCTACCGGTGTATGAATGGGTGGATGGTTGGTATTGTTAAGCACTTTGGGGCTCCTCACAGGGGGCTAGAAAGCGCTATATAAATAAGCTCCATTTACCATTTACCATTTGATTTGAGTCACTTTGTAAAACATTATTCAGAGACCATGATGAGGAAAATACAGTTCTGTTAAGTCCGGGTAACTTTCAATACTAAACATTTACGAGAGCTGCCTGGCAGTAGGGTAATGAGGTGTTTAGGGCGTTTACCCACTTGTTCTTTATAAATAAACATGTGTTGCTGCCTATGAGTCATTAGAGACGTCTAACCTTCCTGATGATAGAGTACAGAGGTGAGGGAGAACATGGAGCAGTGAAGCATGAAACAGAGTCTGGGCTAAGAGGCATGTAGAGTATGTCACCATAATCAGTCACAGGTAGAAACATTCGCTTCTACCAGTTTGTACATGATTTATGTCTAAAATGGAAATATGTACTGTACGCTTTTATTGACCCAAATCCTCCAATGCTCACAGGACACCTATTCAGCCATTGTACCATCAGCTGTAAACATGTCCAAGTTGGCAGAGAATTATAAGCAAGCTTTAAACCACGTTTTGACTAATGGGCATTGAAAACCAGTTACCGTATAGACCCTTTAAAGCTTTCTGTAGTTCCAGAAATCCAGTCTGTACTTCTTGGCAGCAGAGAGAGCAGATGTGTAGATGATTGTGTCATCTGCATATACAGTAAAGCAGGAACATCTCTAGTGAAAACCATTTCTAGAAGTAGGAGCTAAAGTGGAACCTTGGAGCTCACCTTTGGTTATCTTAAGAAGCTCTGGTTTGTGATTGTGAGCCTGGACTCTCTGCGTCCTGTCTGATAAGAAGTTTTTAGGGACCAAAGCCAACAATTCTGAGACCCTGTACACACGTAGCCGTTTATCAGTAAAACCGAACAGTTTATCATGCGGTTTGGCCTTTCATCCACACGTGAACTCCGGTTGATGTAACTATAAACGAATAATAACAGAACTCCGGCCAAAGTGAAGATTTGAGAACTCTCCGCTTTCGAGTCTGCGTGTGGACTTTCAGAACGGAGCGTTCTGCTCCACCGCCTCCAGCTGGAGCGGCGCTGACAGTCACACAATGCTCTAAAAAAAGCACTAAAAAGTCAACATACCTGCTCTGACATAATTCCCAGTCGACATTTTCCTGCGTTTTATTAATTTTGAACTCCAACACGGTATTTAATAGTAGTTCAACCTCACGGTCTGTCCACACAAACGAAAGAAAAAAAAATTAAAAAAATAACAGGAAGTGTGGCTGAGTTGAAGGGTTGTGACAGCACTACACTGCCACCTATGGGTTCAGCATATTCATTACAACGCCCTGTCGTGAAAAAAACGGGACATGTAGACAAACATTTTAAATATTTGAACATGTATGGACAGAGATATTTTTTGTGTGCAAATATTCGTTTTTCAAACACCAGGCTACGTGTGTACAGGGCCTTAGTTTGTCTAAAAGTAATTCATGATACCCTGATGCATGATCAATAATCCAGGTAGAAAAATCTAAAAAAGCTAAGTCTAAGCTAAGTACATAATTCATGATGTACTGAGTTGAATGCTTGGTAACATCTACAGCCCTCTGTAGGATGCGCTGCTCTTCTGTAGGCTGATTATAATTCTGTATGACTGGTTGGATGTTTGGGCTGCTGGATGACTTCTCAGATGCCATCATGGTGGCGAGGAGGGACCCAGAACAGCCTAGAACAGTTGCGTGGCTCTAAAGAGGCTCGTAGGTCTGACTCCAGAACAATGGGATGGGATTTTTCTGACAAATCAGTCTGGAAATGGTGCAGCGTCTGAATCTGCCTCGAGGTAGCACATATTTGTAGCCATTCAGAGGAAGATCATGGCATTAATTGCAGCACATTTTCCACAATGGCTAATTTTCTCTAATAGGGCTGTATCTGTGGAGGAGGAGGCGTTGGGAGCTTTTCCCTCCTTGCATTCCTCCTCTTGTCCTTTTTCCACCTGAAGCTAGAACACATTTCAGCCATCCGTCTCACCCCTCTGTAATTGTTCCGACACACTTTGTGGACTCACTCTTTCACTCGCAGCGTTTGTTAGCCCCCCCTCATTCCTGCTGCTCATCCATCCCTCTCCACCTTCTTTCTCTTTTAATTATTCCTTCACTTTTTACCAACCACCCCCTTCCTTTATCTCCCCTATCACATTCCAGCCTTTCATATCCTGCCCCCCTCTTACCCCACCTCCATCCCTCCTATCCTTTTAACTCCCACCTCTCCCCCCTCCCTCTCCTCCACCCTGTCAAATCACATCAGATTGTATCAATCATGTTTCCCAGCACTGAGCTGCGTGAACGTTTCCTTGTACTTTTAACTGCTCTAATGAAGCTCAGCACATTTACATGAACTGGGGGGTGGGGGTGATGGGGGAGGGGTGGCACACAAACATCACACCTGACTTTTTCCAAAAGAAACCGAACATGAAGAACAGAATGGTGCTTTTAGCTGAGCTTCGTCCCCTCACATGTGTCTCCTGTGTCAAATTTGTATTTACAGGAGCAGACAGCAGTAGATCTAGGGATAAACAAAGTAACTTCAGTTTTCTGATCGTTGAAACTTGAAAAAAATTGAAACCATCCATGCCTTAATGTCAAGACACTTTAACAGAGGACAAATTGTGCATGAACTATTGGGTTTTAAGGGCAAATAAATCTGACAATCACAGCATAGGAGCCAAGATGGTCTAGTGGCAGGGCTTTCGACTTGGGACCCGAAGGACGCGGGTTCGCGCCCCGGCCACTACACACCTTGGGGTGTCTATGAGTGCACACCTAATTCTCCAGCTCCCCGGGCGCTTTCTGGCTGCTCACTGCACCACCTGGTGGTGGTTGGGTTAAATGCAGAGACGAATTTTGTCTGTGTATGGGAAACATACACAGATGACAGACAAACACATTATTATTATTACAAGTATTATTATTATTATTATAAAAATGGAACACAAGACCATGTTTCCTCAGGATAGACCCCAGAGGCACTGAAGAAGATAAAGTCTAGGGGTGCACCGATTGCAGTTCTCTGGCCGATCACCGATTTCTAAAAAGTCTGACCTGCCGATACCGATTTTGTTTTATAAGTAACACTGTCAGGTGTTATAAGGTCACAGTGCACCTTCAATTTTCAAGTATTATTTTATTGAAAAACATACCCTTGAACAATATCCTAGAAACAATACAAACTTGTTTTAACTGACCATGAGGTAGTGCTCTGAAATATAAATGAAGTTTAGACAACAGTTAAAACAAAAAAAATCTGTAAAATCAGTTTCTCACGCAAGTATCGACCGATTTCCCAAAATTAAGGAAATCGGGGCTGATAAATCGGGGACGATTGGTGCACCTCTAAGATAGACCATCATCAACATTAACAGGAAAAACTCCTGTCACTAAGATAAGAACAGAACCATTTTACTGCTGCATCTGTAATCCCTTTGTGTTTTTAAGGGATGTGATGTTTAGTGCAGAAGACTCAGACTGACTTCTCACTTGGGTTGCTCCGGTGCACCTAAAGGTGCTGTCTCGCTGGACTGGGACTAGATAGCGCAGCACGCTCCTGAATGACCTGCAACGTTCGTTCACAGTGGTTCTCAATTTCTCCACGAGTCACAGAGACATGTAGTCTTATAGCTTTTTAAGTTTTTAGACATCTCGAAACAACTGGATGTTGTTGTGTTGGGTGTCTCAACAGCATCAGAGCTGTATTTGGACTCCTGTAGCAGGAAACAGATACAGGTCTGAAGACCACTCCAATGATCAACAAAAACCATTACACCGCTGATCAAAACATGTACTGTACAAGAGTGTCCTTTACATAGGTAGAGTAAATCATACTGGATGCCATGGTGGGTACAAAGCAGGTCAGGTCCACAGAGCCCAGGTCTGGTGGTTGTGGAGTACAGGTGGCCCTCGAGGTACGTCAGGGATTGGGACCTACGGGTGTGACTTAGGTCGATGTTGTCGTACCTCGCGGACCAAAAACACCTGCCTGTCGTAGGCTCCGCGTTTCTGACATAGGTCGCGGCTATACCGCTAACGGAGCGCCGCACACATATTTAATGGCATGAGACTGAACAAGCAGACATACTAAGGCCATAAACATGCACAGAACTGCACAGTAAATGAATACTGTACTGTACAATAAATAAAAAATATAATGTCTTACTTTGAGCCGGTGTCCCCCGACTGCCAGGCGGACATTTGCGGCGAGCTCCCGGCCGCAGATGGCCCCTCCGCGGCATGTCGGCTCGGTGTCTTCGCCTGTGTTAGCTGCTCTGTTAGCTGCTGTCGTTAGCATGTCGGGCGGCGTTGTGGCCGGCGGCTGCTCCTCCGGACCTGAGACGTCCACAGAGTTGACCGAGTGTTTCCAGCTAATTTATCCGTATGAGGCAACCCTGATCGGGCACACGGAGCCAGCTGACAGTAGCCTCTGGAGCTCCATTGACCGCAGTACTGTTGTAAAATGGCGACCGGAAGTGGCGACCGGAAACGACCGGAAGTTGCGTAAATACGAAAAAATTCTAATAAAAACGTAAAATTAATAATTATACTTTATTTATAAAGCCATTTAAAACAACCACAGCTGCAACAAAGTGCTATACACATGAAATTAATAACTTTTAAACACACACAAAAAAAAAAAAAATTTTTTTTAATCATATTTTTATTAAATATGATAAAATCGTAAGTCTGAGTTGCCATAGGTCGCAGGTGTCGTACCTCAAGGGTTTCCTGTACTCCTGTCTTCCCTTTATGGAGCAGTCACTGCAACAATCCTCCTGCCTCCTCTACCTGCCTGGTGACTCTGAAGGTGCTGCTCCCTTTAGCTCAGGGTTCAGGTCCTATCCATCACAGGTCAACTCCCAGTCCCCAAGTCCTCCACAAAGCGCCCGAACAGAGCTCTGTCCGCCCCGCCGCCCCGCAGCCATCGTCTTGTGGTATTCAAGCCTGTAAATGGAGACTGAAGGAGCATTTCATCAGTGAGGGGTTGTAACTCTAACTCAAGGACACTCCACTGGTCAAACCATCTGCCTGTTTCTGAGCAGCTGCAGGTTTTGTCTCTGGATGAAGTTCAGAGTCTGTGTTTGCTGTAGCCTGATTAAAAAAACTGGTTATGATGTAGGGGACAAAAAGACACGGATGGGCAGAAAGGCACAATTAAAGGAGCTGTGACTTTTGAAAAGTAGCCGCTCAAAGCGTGGACTCAAAACGCTCAGAAGACGACAACAGAAAATTCATGTTGTCTCTCGATTTTCCTGCAACTTAGGTTGTCCAACCAGTTGCCGTTTAGTGAGATTTTCCTGAACAGATGCCTGAACAGTGCAGCTTCACCCCATCAGGTGGGATTCCTCTGTCCGGTCTGGATGATGTATGTCGCACCAGAACCCAGGGGGGTGGGGCAGCTGATGCCGCTGTGCCACCGTGCAGTCAGCCTCACCAACGTCTCCCAAACTCCTTCTGTCCTCTGGGTCCAAATTCACCAGAAACCCAGAAGAGTAAAGGAGGAAGGAGGTGGGCTGCGATGGTTGGAGGCGTAGAGGGAGCAGAGGGAGGTCAGCACTTCACGTTTCTGAGCGTTTCCAAGGTTCGTTTGCGTCAAGAAGCAGCTTCTTCCTGCTTCCAGACTCTTCACCTCCTTCAGTTCTTCTTTCAGAATGCCCTCCTCCTCTTCTGCTCTCCGCCATTTCAGATCTCAACACTCCCCTGCATCTGCTTCCTTTACATGCAACACCCCCCCACCCACCAACCTTTGTTATTTGGAAGGTCGTGTAGTTGGAGGTTTGGGAGCGAAAGGCCAAATGGATTTGTGTTCTCGTTGCTGCAGCTCTCAAACGTACGGCTCTCATGACGATCTGTCAGAGCTCCGTGACAGCCTGCTGCCCGTTCACCTTCTGCAGGGCAGTGAACGCACCGCTCCGTTTATTCATTACATTCTGCAAGGCAGTGAACGCACCGCTCCGTTTATTCACAACATTCTGCAAGGCAGTGAACGCACCACTCGGTTTATTCATTACATTTGGCTGGGCAGTGAATGCACCACACCATTTATTTACTTTCTGCAGGGCAGTGAATGCACCACACCATTTATTTACTTTCTGCAGGGCAGTGAATGCACCACACCATTTATTTACTTTCTGCAGGGCAGTGAATGCACCACTCCTTTTATTCACCTTCTGCAGGGCAGTGAAAGCACCACACTGTTTATTATTTTTCCTTTTGCAGGGACGTGAACGTACCGCACCGTTTATTCATTACCTTCTGCAAGGCAGTGAACGCACCGCTCCATTCATTCATTACATTCTGTACAGTGAACGCATCGCTCCGTTTGTCCATTCGTCCTGGCTTCGGCTGGAGAAGTCCTCCAGGCTGCTGCTGGGACGTTTCGGGAGGTTCTTGTCCTTCAGCTGATGATGTGAAGACCAGTGGGTGATCTTTGGTGGGTTTCTGCTCTGAGCAGGGTTTGAGTTTGTCAGATCAATAACTTCATGGAGTTGATTATTGAACACATCTGCTGTGCAGGCGGCTTCCTACAGAAAGATGTTTGGTTTGATCAGCTGTGAGTCTTTACAGTATTCAACTGATTAATGTTTTCAGTTGGAAAAGCTCCAGCTGAGCTGATCCACGAGTAAAACTGAACATTTGAAACACTCTGTGACGTAAAGGGTTAACTTGTCTGAAGTTAGTTTTTACATGGAAAACAAGAGCACCATTCATTTAGGCCACGTGTCAAAGTGAAGGCTCAGGGGCCAAATATGGCCCTTGCTGCAGCCTCATCTGGACGCAAACATATTTTAAAAGTGAAATGATTCAATTGCTTCTCATTTTACTTTAAAATGCAGAACATTTTATTTACTGCAGCACTGATTAGTCTCTGTAGAATGAGTTGTTCAGATGATCCTTGTAGCGTTGTAGTCGAGTGCTGTACGAGTGTGTGCAGAGGTCAATGAGGGCACAGAGTTTGAGATAGAGAGGAGCTGTATAGGTGCAGTCCATTTACTTCTTTTGACAGCTGGCCGACTTTGAAGCCAAGAAAAACAAGTTAGAATGTTTCCGTAATCTTCTATGTGGAAAAAGGTAAAGAAAATGTCAAACAAGGAAGATGAAACTCTTGATGAAGAACAACAACCAAGAAAAGATGTTGGATATCTGAATGGAGTTCATGTAACTGAAACTGGCCCATGGCTTGGAAAAAGTTTTCAATTTTGGGCCCATTTTGTACCAGAGTTTGACGCCTGTGCTACTCAAATGATTTCAAATGTAGAATAAATACGTTTTCAATAAATGGTATAACGGGGTGATAATTGATTATTTATTATTATTAACCTTTATTTAACCAGGGAAATCCCACTGAGGTCACAGGTCTCTTTTGTAAGGGAGGCCTGGGCCTGAACGCAGCCTAACATGCGTGTTTTTGATCTGTGGGAGGAAAGCGGAGTAACCGGAGAAAACCCACACAAGCACAAACTCCACACGACCCCAGGTCCAACCGGGAATTGAACCCAGGTCCTTCTTGATGTGAGGCAACAGTGCCAACCACTGAGCCGTCGTGCTGCCAAAAATGGTAACATGAACCGTGATGAACAGTTCTGATAAATGGTTGAATAATGTGGCTAAAACGGACACATAACGTCTAACGTAGCATTGTTCTTGATTACACCACACAGAGGACACGTGTCGCGAGCCTGTTTCTGTGGCAGATGTTCCTCAGCATCATTTCAGTCGTGTAGGTGTCTAATGTGAACGCAGTGGCCGTGAAGGCTGTCAGCACAGGTCAGCTGTCCACCTTTTGTCCCGCTCCAAGCACAAACGTCCACTTTACTGGGATTGTAGGTAAACCAGCACAAAGTGTTTCGTTGGCGATGCGTTACTTTTTTTTTTATGTTTGACAGGTGAGGTGTGTTCCACATGTTGCACATGTGCACGGGTCCTCAAGTTGTTGTGTGTGTGTTTGATCTCTCCACTTGGCTGCAGAGCGACGTGCTGTAGGAATGTGCGATATGGCCTAAAATTCATATCACAATATGTATTGTGAAGGGTGGCGATAACGATATATATCGCAGTATGTTTTTAGTATAAAACTTGCAATAGGAATGAAAAAAAAAGCATAGGGTGTCCTTTTGCCATAATTTATTTTGAAAAAAATAATCTCTACTAAGAAAATTTCACTACTAGGTCCAGAGAGTTTTTAAATAATTAACAACTCAAGCATTAGGCTTCTTTCTTGTAGTGCAAAACAGTGCAAAATATATCTTGTGTAGTTTTAGCCACAAGTTTTAAACTAAAGAATATGTTTTAAACTAGGGATGCACCGGTGCACTTTTTTTTTTACTTCCGATACCGATTCCGATATCTGAGGTTTAGTATCGGCCGATACAGATCCGATCCGATACTAAAAAACAGCATTAATTCATCACTGACTGCACGCTGTGACAGAAGACCCTCGTTGACTACTAGCTGCATTGTATGTGCAACACAGCCGACACTACGCACCCCCATGTTGTCCATCGCCTTTCTCATGTTGCTGGCGTTGTCCCTCAAAATCACGTGAATTTTGCTCAACGGAATTTGCCACTTGTCAAACATTCCCTTCAGGCTAGCTGCTATCGCTTCACTGGTGTGTGACCCACGAAAGTTTGTTGCGTTCAACATTGCGCTATGTGGCACAAAACTCTCATCCAGCCAGTGTGCCCATCCATCCATCCAGCCATCCATTTTCTTCCGCTTATCCGGGGTCGGGTCGCAGGGGTAGCAGCCTAAGTAGGGAGGCCCAGACTTCCCTCTCCCCAGCCACTTGGAGCAGCTCCTCCGGGGGAATCCCAAGGCGTTCCCAGGCCAGCCGAGAAACATAGTCCCTCCAGCGTGTCCTGGGTCTTCCTCTGGGTCTCCTCCCGGTGGGACATGCCCGGAACACCTCACCAGGGAGGCGTCCAGGAGGCATCCTAACCAGATGCCCGAGCCACCTCAACTGGCTCCTCTCGATGTGGAGAAGCAGCGGCTCTACTCCGAGTCCCTCCCGGATGACTGAGCTTCTCACCCTATCTCTAAGGGAGAGTCCAGACACCCTGCGGAGAAAACTCATTTCAGCCGCTTGTATCCGAGATCTCGTTCTTTCGGTCATAACCCAAAGCTCATGACCATAGATGAGGGTGGGAACGTAGATCGATCGGTAAATTGAGAGCTTTGCCTTTTGACTCAGCTCTCTCTTCACCACGACAGACCGGTACAGCGCCCGCTTCACTGCGGACGCTGCACCTATCCGCCTATCGATCTCACGCTCCAGTTTTCCCTCATTCGTGAACAAGATCCCGAGATACTTAAACTCCTCCACTTGGGGCAGGACCTCCTCCCCGACCCGGAGAGGGCATGCTACCCTTTTCCGGCTCAAGACCATGGCCTCGGATTTGGAGGAACTGATCCTCATCCCGGCCGCATCACACTCGGCTGCAAACCGCTCCAGTGAAAGTTGTAAATCACGAACTGATGAAGCCAGTAGGACCACATCATCTGCAAAAAACAGAGAAGCGATTCTAAGGTCACCAAAACGGATCCCCTCAACACCTTGGCTGCGCCTAGAAATTCTGTCCATAAAAGTTATGAACAGAATCGGTTCCGGGAGGGACTCGGAGTAGAGCCGCTGCTTCTCCACATCGAGAGGAACCAGTTGAGGTGGCTCGGGCATCTGGTTAGGATGCCTCCTGGACGCCTCCCTGGTGAGGTGTTCCGGGCATGTCCCACCGGGAGGAGACCCAGAGGAAGACCCAGGACACGCTGGAGGGACTATGTTTCTCGGCTGGCCTGGGAATGCCTTGGGATTCCCCCGGAGGAGCTGCTCCAAGTGGCTGGGGAGAGGGAAGTCTGGGCCTCCCTACTTAGGCTGCTACCCCCGCGACCCGACCCCGGATAAGCAGAAGAAGATGGACGGATGGATGGATGGATGGATGGTGTTGTAGCTTGAAGCTTTACTTCCGCCCCTTGGAACAGTCACTGCGCATGTATTGCACGTAGCCGTCGGATGTGTTGGGTGAAGTAAAGTAAAAAAGCTCCAGATGGCTGATCCTTTCGTTCGCTCCATTTGGAAAACTGCACGTGCCACTGCACTGCGTGTCGCTGGCGCATAACGTCACATCACGCGCGGAGCTCAGCATAGATATAAACTGTATAGATTGCCCCTATGGATCGGGTCCATTGTCCCAGATACCCGATCTAGAACTTTGTTTAATATCGGGACCAACACAGATACAGGTAACCCCCGACCTACGACCCCATCGACCTGCGAACCACGGGACTTACGAACATATCATATTTAATAAAAATATGAATTAAAAAAAAAAAAAAAAAATTTTTTTTTTTTTTTTTTTGTGTTTAAATGTTCTTAATTTCATGTGTACATCACTTTGTTGCAGCTCTGGTTGTTTTAAAGGCTTTATAAATAATAATTATGATAAAAAAGATCATTTCTGATCATTTTTGAGCAATTTTTGAGCAATTTTGGGAAACAGGAAGTAGGTCTTCAGTTTACACGGTCACAAATTAATGTAGAACACCGGACGCTATTTAAGGTTCAGTCACTGGGGTCTCCGGTCACAAATTAATGTAGAACACCGGCGGACGCCATCTTAGGTTAGCTGCCGAGAGCTGGACGAAGACTGGTGACCAGGATGGCTTCATATGGATTAATTACTAGCTGGAAACGTCTCTGTGAACTTTGTGGATGTCTCAGGCAGGAGCGGATTTATCGCCGATCGTGCCAGGCCGCCGTGCGAACACCTCCAGCCGGCCTGGCTACACCTCCGGCCTGGCTAGCTCCAGAGCTAACACTGGAGCTAACACGGGAGCCGGCCTTTTGAACACTGGTGACCAGGATCGCATCATGTGGATTAATTACTAGCTGGAATAGCTCTGTGGACGTCTCAGGCTGGAGCAGCGGCTGGAGCAGCAGAAGCTGCAGATTGATCGCGCCGCCGCTCCAACACTAGCTCATGGCTTGGCTAGCAGAAGCTAGCCAGCTAGCTAACACAGGCCTGGAGCAGCTGCGGTGGCGCGCTGCTCGGCCCGACAACAATCAACGCATGGCAACCTAAGATGTCGGCTTTGACCATCTCAAAGTAAGAAAATATATTTTTATTTATTCTGTAAATGTGAATAGCAATGTTTAACATTACAGTACACTACTTTACATGCTTAAATGTGTGCGCACGCTCCGTTAGCATGATAAATAAAGGTTGAATGAATGAATGAATGAATAATTTTTTTTTTTAAATATAATTTTCACCCCCTACCTACGAACGGATCGAGCTGCGAACCGTTCTCAGGTCCCGATCTCGTTCGTAACACGGGGGTTCCCTGTACTGGTATCGGATCGGTGCATCTCTATTTTAAACTAAAGAATATGTTTTAAACTAAAGAATATGTTGTTAAGTCTTAACAGTTTCCAGTATTCTCACTTAAGAAATGAACAGTAACAGAGCAGCATTTTACACTAAAACACTTAACCCTCCAACCCTCTAGAGGGCGTCTCCTTCAGCTTTAAGGAGAGCTGACAAGGCAACCAGTTTCCTCTGTGGCTTTGACCAGAGGGTCTCGCAGTAAAATCACACAACACAGCGTTCTGTTCACAGATCAGAGGGCAAGTTTCTCTAAAGCTGACCAACGCTTACTTTAACTTTCAACCAACAAAGAAAAACCTTTCGACGGAACGCAGCGTTTATCGTATGCGTCCGAATATGGCAACACTACGGCAAGCCGGACGTAGTTAGCTTATAGCTTTGCTACTTAGCACTCGAAGAAAAGACTTCAACACCACTTAAGCACAGTTTTAAACTAAAAAAAGTAACGATTAAATCTGACAACTGTGATTTTCTGCGGTTAGCTGGTAGAAGACAGATCTCTATCGTAGGCTAAATTTATATAGTTTCTACCGTGTACCGTTTATATCGCGCATCCCTAGCTGAAGGTAGAACTGAACTAAAGGACGGCTCCGTCCTGTTATTTTTGATCCGGCACCGACGGTGGGACCGTCTGTTGGTGTAGAACTTCGGTCATCCAGGGCGAATTGAATGAAAAGAGGCTGGGCTTCGGTTCTGCAGCTGCAGACGGGTGAAGTTCTATGATCTTTGGACTCTTCTGTCTGCGGTAGTGCCATGAAGCTGTTTTTGTGCTGGAGGACTTCGGCTCTTTTGGCTGGTTTTAGCTCGTGTTGAACACTAATGCTCCGTCTGCTGATGGAGGTGTTTGGACCGGTCCTGCCCGCCAACACCTGAGTGCTCTCCACAGCCTCGTTAACGCTGCAGTCAGCTGATTGGCTGACGGACTCGCTGGCAGAACCTCCTCTTTCCTGTTTTGACCTTTTCAAACGAGCTGCGCTACAATAACCTGACATGTTGCTGCTTCGGTGTTTTTAGCTGATTTTAGGTGTTTAGATGGATGTTCTTCAGGAGCGTGGTGCAGCTCATACTTCACATGAGTTATGATTATTTTCTGTGACTGTGAGGAGCTCCTTCCTGTCTCTGGTTTGTCTTGTTCTGTCCTCCTCACTGGTCCATCTTTGAACGTCTCCGTCCACGTCTCGGTGCGTCTCTGCTCGTGGACCGCAGCTTTCCTCCCGTCCTGTCCCGACCGTGTCCTCTGACGCTCGTCAGCCTCGCTGCTGCGTTTAAAATAACTTGTTTTCACAGAGCAGCTCAGGAGCTGCGAGCTGGCAGGACAGGAGTGGAAACTGGTCTAAAGAGGAGGAGGAGGAGGAGGTGGAGGGGGAGAATATATGAGTCACTCGGGCTGGGAGCCGGGGTGACGGCGGCCATGTTGCTATGTAATTAAACACACAGCAACGTGCCGCCCGTTCTCCCACACATTCATTCATGGTTTGTTGTTTACTGGGAAACATTTTCTGTGGCTCACAGCTGAGTCTGGTACGTTGTGCTGGCTATTTAACAGTTAATTAATGTTTATTTACTTAATATTTAATTAATTAATGATTAATTTAACATGAATCCAGCCCCGGGTACCAGCCGGTCTGAGCTCTACAGCAGGCCGAGTCCTTATCTCCTGGTGTTGACGTGGTGGATCCTCATGAAACCTGGCAACCTCTGAGCTGAAGTGACCTGGCAACCTCTGAGCTGAAGTGGGCTCCGAGCCTCGGGCGGCTCGGTTTCCACCCAAAGGGGAGGTGGTGCAGTGGGCGGTGGGCCCCGGTTATTGGTTCTGCAGAGAGCAGAGCCATGTTTGGTGTGAGGCCTTACAGCCGGTTATTTTTAGAAACTGGACACTGACGGAAGAGACGAACCAGACCAAGGTCTTCACACCAGACTAAGGTCTTTGCACCAGGTCAAGGTCTTCACACCAAGTCAAGGTCTTCACACCAGGTCAAGGTCTTCAAACCAGGTCAAGGTCTTCACACCAGGTCAAGGTCTTCACACCAAGTCAAGGTCTTCACACCAGGTCAAGGTCTTCACACCAGGTCAAGGTCTTCACACCAGGTCAAGGTCTTCACACCAAGTCAAGGTCTTCACACCAGGTCAAGGTCTTCACACCAGGTCAAGGTCTTCACACCAAGTCAAGGTCTTCACACCAGGTCAAGGTCTTCACACCAGGTCAAGGTCTTCACACCAAGTCAAGGTCTTCACACCAGGTCAAGGTCTTCACACCAAGTCAAGGTCTTCACACCAGGTCAAGGTCTTCACACCAGGTCAAGGTCTTCACACCAAGTCAAGGTCTTCACACCAGGTCAAGGTCTTCACACCAGGTCAAGGTCTTCACACCAGGTCAAGGTCTTCACACCAAGTCAAGGTCTTCACACCAGGTCAAGGTCTTCACACCAGGTCAAGGTCTTCACACCAAGTCAAGGTCTTCACACCAGGTCAAGGTCTTCACACCAGGTCAAGGTCTTCACACCAAGTCAAGGTCTTCACACCAGGTCAAGGTCTTCACACCAAGTCAAGGTCTTCACACCAGATCAAGGTCTTCACACCAAGTCAAGGTCTTCACACCAGGTCAAGGTCTTCACACCAGATCAAGGTCTTCACACCAAGTCAAGGTCTTCACACCAGGTCAAGGTCTTCACACCAGGTCAAGGTCTTCACACCAGGCCAAGGTCTTCACACCAAGTCAAGGTCTTCACACCAGGTCAAGGTCTTCACACCAGGTCAAGGTCTTCACACCAGACCAAGGTCTTCACACCAAGTCAAGGTCTTCACACCAGGTCAAGGTCTTCACACCAGACCAAGGTCTTCACACCAGACCAAGGTCTTCACACCAAGTCAAGGTCTTCACACCAGGTCAAGGTCTTCACACCAGTCAAGGTCTTCACACCAGACGTCAAGGTCTTCACACCAGGTCAAGGTCTTCACACCAAGTCAAGGTCTTCACACCAAGTCAAGGTCTTCACACCAGGTCAAGGTCTTCACACCAAGTCAAGGTCTTCACACCAAGTCAAGGTCTTCACACCAGGTCAAGGTCTTCACACCAAGTCAAGGTCTTCACACCAAGTCAAGGTCTTCACACCAGGTCAAGGTCTTCACACCAGGTCAAGGTCTTCACACCAAGTCAAGGTCTTCACACCAGGTCAAGGTCTTCACACCAGGTCAAGGTCTTCACACCAGGTCAAGGTCTTCACACCAAGTCAAGGTCTTCACACCAGGTCAAGGTCTTCACACCAGGTCAAGGTCTTCACACCAAGTCAAGGTCTTCACACCAGGTCAAGGTCTTCACACCAAGTCAAGGTCTTCACACCAGGTCAAGGTCTTCACACCAGGTCAAGGTCTTCACACCAAGTCAAGGTCTTCACACCAGGTCAAGGTCTTCACACCAGGTCAAGGTCTTCACACCAAGTCAAGGTCTTCACACCAGGTCAAGGTCTTCACACCAGGTCAAGGTCTTCACACCAGGTCAAGGTCTTCACACCAGGTCAAGGTCTTCACACCAAGTCAAGGTCTTCACACCAGGTCAAGGTCTTCACACCAGGTCAAGGTCTTCACACCAAGTCAAGGTCTTCACACCAGGTCAAGGTCTTCACACCAGGTCAAGGTCTTCACACCAGGTCAAGGTCTTCACACCAAGTCAAGGTCTTCACACCAGGTCAAGGTCTTCACACCAGGTCAAGGTCTTCACACCAGGTCAAGGTCTTCACACCAGGTCAAGGTCTTCACACCAGGTCAAGGTCTTCACACCAAGTCAAGGTCTTCACACCAGGTCAAGGTCTTCACACCAGGTCAAGGTCTTCACACCAGAGTCAAGGTCTTCACACCAGGTCAAGGTCTTCACACCAAGTCAAGGTCTTCACACCAAGTCAAGGTCTTCACACCAAGTCAAGGTCTTCACACCAAGTCAAGGTCTTCACACCAGGTCAAGGTCTTCACACCAAGTCAAGGTCTTCACACCAAGTCAAGGTCTTCACACCAGGTCAAGGTCTTCACACCAAGTCAAGGTCTTCACACCAAGTCAAGGTCTTCACACCAGGTCAAGGTCTTCACACCAGGTCAAGGTCTTCACACCAAGTCAAGGTCTTCACACCAGGTCAAGGTCTTCACACCAAGTCAAGGTCTTCACACCAAGTCAAGGTCTTCACACCAGGTCAAGGTCTTCACACCAAGTCAAGGTCTTCACACCAGGTCAAGGTCTTCACACCAGGTCAAGGTCTTCACACCAGGTCAAGGTCTTCACACCAGGTCAAGGTCTTCACACCAGGTCAAGGTCTTCACACCAAGTCAAGGTCTTCACACCAGGTCAAGGTCTTCACACCAGGTCAAGGTCTTCACACCAGGTCAAGGTCTTCACACCAAGTCAAGGTCTTCACACCAGGTCAAGGTCTTCACACCAGGTCAAGGTCTTCACACCAAGTCAAGGTCTTCACACCAGGTCAAGGTCTTCACACCAGGTCAAGGTCTTCACACCAGGTCAAGGTCTTCACACCAAGTCAAGGTCTTCACACCAGGTCAAGGTCTTCACACCAAGTCAAGGTCTTCACACCAGGTCAAGATCTTCACACCAGGTCAAGGTCTTCACACCAGGTCAAGGTCTTCACACCAGGTCAAGGTCTTCACACCAGGTCAAGGTCTTCACACCAGGTCAAGGTCTTCACACCAGGTCAAGGTCTTCACACCAGGTCAAGGTCTTCACACCAGGTCAAGGTCTTCACACCAGGTCAAGGTCTTCACACCAGGTCAAGGTCTTCACACCAGGTCAAGGTCTTCACACCAGGTCAAGGTCTTCACACCAAGTCAAGGTCTTCACACCAGGTCAAGGTCTTCACACCAAGTCAAGGTCTTCACACCAGGTCAAGGTCTTCACACCAAGTCAAGGTCTTCACACCAGGTCAAGGTCTTCACACCAGGTCAAGGTCTTCACACCAGTCAAGGTCTTCACACCAGGTCAAGGTCTTCACACCAAGTCAAGGTCTTCACACCAAGTCAAGGTCTTCACACCAGGTCAAGGTCTTCACACCAAGTCAAGGTCTTCACACCAAGTCAAGGTCTTCACACCAGGTCAAGGTCTTCACACCAAGTCAAGGTCTTCACACCAAGTCAAGGTCTTCACACCAGGTCAAGGTCTTCACACCAGGTCAAGGTCTTCACACCAAGTCAAGGTCTTCACACCAGGTCAAGGTCTTCACACCAAGTCAAGGTCTTCACACCAGGTCAAGGTCTTCACACCAGGTCAAGGTCTTCACACCAAGTCAAGGTCTTCACACCAGGTCAAGGTCTTCACACCAGGTCAAGGTCTTCACACCAAGTCAAGGTCTTCACACCAGGTCAAGGTCTTCACACCAAGTCAAGGTCTTCACACCAAGTCAAGGTCTTCACACCAGGTCAAGGTCTTCACACCAAGTCAAGGTCTTCACACCAAGTCAAGGTCTTCACACCAGGTCAAGGTCTTCACACCAGGTCAAGGTCTTCACACCAAGTCAAGGTCTTCACACCAGGTCAAGGTCTTCACACCAGGTCAAGGTCTTCACACCAAGTCAAGGTCTTCACACCAGGTCAAGGTCTTCACACCAAGTCAAGGTCTTCACACCAGGTCAAGGTCTTCACACCAGGTCAAGGTCTTCACACCAAGTCAAGGTCTTCACACCAGGTCAAGGTCTTCACACCAGGTCAAGGTCTTCACACCAGGTCAAGGTCTTCACACCAAGTCAAGGTCTTCACACCAGGTCAAGGTCTTCACACCAGGTCAAGGTCTTCACACCAGGTCAAGGTCTTCACACCAGGTCAAGGTCTTCACACCAGGTCAAGGTCTTCACACCAAGTCAAGGTCTTCACACCAGGTCAAGGTCTTCACACCAGACCAAGGTCTTCACACCAGACCAAGGTCTTCACACCAAGTCAAGGTCTTCACACCAGGTCAAGGTCTTCACACCAAGTCAAGGTCTTCACACCAAGTCAAGGTCTTCACACCAGGTCAAGGTCTTCACACCAAGTCAAGGTCTTCACACCAAGTCAAGGTCTTCACACCAGGTCAAGGTCTTCACACCAAGTCAAGGTCTTCACACCAAGTCAAGGTCTTCACACCAGGTCAAGGTCTTCACACCAGGTCAAGGTCTTCACACCAAGTCAAGGTCTTCACACCAGGTCAAGGTCTTCACACCAGGTCAAGGTCTTCACACCAGGTCAAGGTCTTCACACCAAGTCAAGGTCTTCACACCAGGTCAAGGTCTTCACACCAGGTCAAGGTCTTCACACCAAGTCAAGGTCTTCACACCAAGTCAAGGTCTTCACACCAGGTCAAGGTCTTCACACCAGGTCAAGGTCTTCACACCAAGTCAAGGTCTTCACACCAGGTCAAGGTCTTCACACCAAGTCAAGGTCTTCACACCAGGTCAAGGTCTTCACACCAGGTCAAGGTCTTCACACCAGGTCAAGGTCTTCACACCAAGTCAAGGTCTTCACACCAGGTCAAGGTCTTCACACCAGGTCAAGGTCTTCACACCAAGTCAAGGTCTTCACACCAAGTCAAGGTCTTCACACCAGGTCAAGGTCTTCACACCAGGTCAAGGTCTTCACACCAAGTCAAGGTCTTCACACCAGGTCAAGGTCTTCACACCAGGTCAAGGTCTTCACACCAAGTCAAGGTCTTCACACCAAGTCAAGGTCTTCACACCAGGTCAAGGTCTTCACACCAGGTCAAGGTCTTCACACCAAGAGGTCTTCACACCAGGTCAAGGTCTTCACACCAGGTCAAGGTCTTCACACCAGGTCAAGGTCTTCACACCAAGTCAAGGTCTTCACACCAGGTCAAGGTCTTCACACCAGGTCAAGGTCTTCACACCAAGTCAAGGTCTTCACACCAGGTCAAGGTCTTCACACCAAGTCAAGGTCTTCACACCAGGTCAAGGTCTTCACACCAGGTCAAGGTCTTCACACCAGGTCAAGGTCTTCACACCAAGTCAAGGTCTTCACACCAGGTCAAGGTCTTCACACCAGGTCAAGGTCTTCACACCAGGTCAAGGTCTTCACACCAGGTCAAGGTCTTCACACCAGGTCAAGGTCTTCACACCAGTCAAGGTCTTCACACCAGGTCAAGGTCTTCACACCAGGTCAAGGTCTTCACACCAGGTCAAGGTCTTCACACCAGGTCAAGGTCTTCACACCAGGTCAAGGTCTTCACACCAAGTCAAGGTCTTCACACCAGGTCAAGGTCTTCACACCAGGTCAAGGTCTTCACACCAGGTCAAGGTCTTCACACCAGGTCAAGGTCTTCACACCAAGTCAAGATCTTCACACCAGACCAAGGTCTTCACACCGGACCGGGCAGCGATCAGCAATCCACCATGAGTGATTCCTTCAGATGAAACTTTCCAAACCTGGCATGCCACCATGTTGTTTTTAGAGAGAAGAGGCCATGACCTTTGACCTGCTGACTGAGGCCTGTAGAGTCCGACATGGAACTCACTGCATGGTCTGACCTTCAGGGTGAATCTGCTTACAGACTGACAGCTGTCTGTAATGTTCTCCTTTCTGTCAGTAGAACGGTGGGCTCTGAATTACCTTTGACCTTCACTTACGCAGCAGCAGCTTCTCTGAGGCTGTTGCTGATGTCTTTCCATCTTGGTGTTGTGTTCTCAGAGGTGGCCTCCCTGATGGGAGCAGCAGAACCAGGACCAGTTAGCTGTAACTTCCAGTCTGTTTAATAAATAACGACTCGGTGGAGTCTGTCGAGTGTTTTTGTTCAGTCCAGGTTAGATCTGGATCAGAACCTGATGAAGACCACATGAGTACAGGTAGCCCCCGACTTACGAACGAGTTCCGTTCCTACGCCCGTTCGTAACACAGATTTTGACGTAAGTCGGAAAACACATACGCACTGGCCGCCCCATAAACACTTACATGTACGGTACTGTACAGTTACCAAGCACTTCGCCTATCCTAAAGGCCCCAGTATAGCTGTGCGTTGGGCAGCACGCCGCTCGACGCCCGCGTGCTGCGCGCAGGGAGTTCACAGCATAGCTCAGCGTGAAGCTCCAAATTCTTGACATAATTTGAGCAGCAGCAGGGCGGAGCGTTTACCTACGGGACAAATTGAGGTCGCTGATTGGTCATTTGCTGACACGCCTACTGAATTGATTGACATGTCGGGTGGGAGAAAAAAAGGCAGAGGGCTGCGCAGCGGTTTTCTGTGTTTATATGTTAATAAAAAGTTCTAAAAAATAAAATAAAAACAGGGAGCACTAGTCCTGCAGCCCACAGCCCACCAGGAAATATTTAGAACCTGGCGCATCCACGTTGGACATTTGGTTCGCTCGTGACAAATTCATGAGGAGGAAGCGAATGGTGACCGCTTCAAGCGATCACTTGACTTTTGGCAAAAAACAAAAGAAAAGTCCAGATCAGGGATGAAGAAGAGGAATTTAATACATTTGTGTCTCATACAAAACAGTCTGGCGCCGGGCAGTTTATTGTGAGAC
>JBBPBX010044589.1:7803-18505 GCA_038048925.1 Garcialebias charrua
GCTATGAGGAAAGACAATAGTATCATTGTTGTTTGCATTCATATCAATCCAGTTGAAAAAAAGAGATTTCTTTATTCAATTACTCTTTCTTACTATTCTGAGTGGGAGATGTGGAATCCCAGACGATGTCTTGAGAAGCTTCTACGTCTCCGGGAGACACTCCTACATTCAGTTCAGGGTGTCTGCCGCTGCCTCTGAGCCTCGGACTCAGCAAATCTGTGCAAACAGTTGACAAGCGTTACAGAACGATGCAAAAAAGTTGTCTTTCCATTTAAAATATGACAAGAAACACCATCAGAATTCCTCAGTGGTACATGTAAAGAACACATTTTAAAAGCGTGACAAAAATGGTAACGTCACGACGGAGAAGATCATGTGCTGCAATAATGACGATTTAGACTTTCCAGCATCGTGGAAGAATCTGATCCTGCTCCGTCTGACAGAACTACATTAGTTACGATGTCTGTAGGGTTTGAGTTAAAGACCGTGTAAAGTTAATTTCAACATTTTCTTCAATAAACATTATAAATGTCATAATTGTAATCTTGTAAATGAGTAAAAAGTCTCAAAATTGTAGCTCAATTAATTTTGGAGTTATAGATCAAACTGTGTATAAAGATATTTCTGTTTCAGGATTTTTTAGGCGTGGTTTAAATGTTACCGTGTTTCGTCACACGGTAACAAGCCCCACCCCCTGCAGCTCCAGCCGTATAAATGCGTTCTTCGGTGGAGCCGTTCACTCGCTACCGACCGTCTCCCTCCAGGACTCTCACTCCTTTTACGCATGGAGGACTGCAGCCGCTCCATTGTGACATTGAGACGCAGGAGGGAGTCAAACAAACCCAGGCGTGCTGCTGGAGCGACCACTGCCACCTGCACCTCCGCGCCCCCCGCGCGTGTGTGTGTGTGTGTGTGTGTGTGTGTGTGAGAGCGATCCGCGTGGAGCTGAAATCCTGCCACGCGCGCCGTGAAACGCCGTGACTCCGCTGACACAGATGAGATAACTTATCAACGTGATTACTCTTTATTTTAATCACCAACACAGACCCCGCATGCGATGTGACCGGGTCGGACCGGGTGCAGCGAGTCCGCTGCTCATCTTCTAAAATAGCGCTTATTATTAAACACATAACAGCGGAGTTATGTGTCCTCAACTTTAAAAACAAAACCAGAGTTGTTAGTGCACTAAAAACAGCGTAACTCTTGGAAAAATGAGCTGCTGTTACAGCCAGAACTCAAACAGAGCAGGTGGATCTCTGCGCACCCGTCTGCCTCCACACACAGCTCAGCTGAGGGGGCAGGACACGAGCGCAGCTGCGCTGAAACCACGCCCACGCGCTGACACGCCCCCAGAGTTTCAGACCAAGGCAAAATCATGTTTTTTCATGATTTTTGAGACTTAATTTTGAAGGTAAACAATGTTTTTAATCAGTCAGATTTATATGGGTGATTAATAACACATATTTATGCCATGTGACAAACTCAAAACACAAATTAAATTTTACTTTACACGGTCTTTAAAGGAGTTACCCAATGCTCACATGTGACCTCACATTAATAAATGTTTAGTTTATCACTACAGTGGAGAGGAGTCTGAAACTTCCTCCAGTTTTACAGAAACATTTTGTCTGTGGACTTCAAACGTACTTTAGACATGTTGTTTTACAGCCGAAGAGAAGACTACATTTATTTATCTATTTATTTATTTTACTCTTTCTTCCTGGATCTGTGGATTTCTCTCATTTCTCTTGCACACAAATATGTTGTGAAAAACGTAACTATTTTTTAAAACTATTCTATAACACTCACAACGAACAGTCATGCCTATGAGTGAAAGCACCTGGTTGTAATTTCAGCCTTTTACTAAATGCTCATCTTAAATCCTCCTCCTAAACAAAATTTGTTGAAGCCTAAAATATGTGTTGGAGATCAGTTGCAGCTAATAACATGCCACATTTCAGTCAAGTGTCTGTAAAACTGGCAGAGTTATAGCCATCTAAGTGTTTGAAAAGGTTTGTGACAGCCATTCACAATAAGGTTAAATCTAAAAGTTAATCACTTGTAGGAGTTTGTCCAATATACGTTATGCAAGTTAAAAATAAAGGGGTTGGAGATTTTGGTTCATGAGATATTTTTGTAACAGACAGAAACATATAAAAAAGTGATACATATGTTCTGTGGCCCTTAAATCCTCAATTTTTTTTTATAAATAGCCCACTTAACAACTGACATTAAATAGCCCCGTCTAAAAGCACATTAAACAATTCTCGTCAATAAATATAGAAGAAGGTTCAATACTCTTGTTTATTTGTTGTAACTGGACACTGTGCAATATAATACAATACAATATACAGTCATCATCAACTGAAGCTCCTGAGGGCGAGAAGGACTTGTACCGATTGGCAAGACAGAGGGATCAGGCTGGAAAGGATGTTTTTAAAGGACAACACCCACCGTGACAGTAATAACTCACCATATTGGACAATTACTGTAGTAGAATATGATGTCTATTTTCATTTTTGCATTTGGGCCAGGCGAGGGTTAAAAAATAAAAAAACAACGGAGTCCCGGAAGAAACCAGAAACCCCGCCGATGATTGCCGAAGTCCGAAATGACGTTAAAAAAAGGATCCAGTCAGAAGGCAGGGAGAGAGTTTGCGATGGAGGCTTATGAGTGATGCTGATTTCAGTGAAAGTTCCAGTGGCTTTTCTTTAGTTTTTTTGCCAAAAGTCAAGTGATCGCTTCCTCCTCGCTGTCTCCATGACTGAAATAAGGAAATGAATGAATTTGTGCGAGCGAATTACACTTGTGTTCAACGTGGCTGGCTGCGCAGGGTTCTGCGAGCTTCCTGGTGGGCTGCGGGACCGGCAGCGCTCCATTTAAAAAAAAATTTTTTTTTAGAACTTTTTAATAAGATATAACACCGCTGCGGCTGGGGCTGTGTGGAGTTGCCCGCTTGCCTTTTTGTTCTCTCCCCCAGGTCGGGTGGAAAGAGGGGGGCGAGCCGCGTGGCTTCGCACGACTTTGGCCGCAGTGGTGTTGTATCTTGTTGGAAGGAGAATGGGGAGGGCAGGGAGCTGATGCAGCCCGCCGAGAGCTTTGCGGAGCCGCGCTGCTTCGCACGACTTCGCACGACTTCGGCCGCAGCGATGTTGTATCTTGTTGGAAGGTTCTGGAGAATGGGGAGGGCAGGGAGCTGATGCAGCCCGCAGCCCACTGGGGGCTTTGCGGAGCCACGCGGCCACACACGAGTTTGGTTCGCTCCGACAAATTCATTCATGGATATCTAAAAAAGCTAAGTCTAGTCCTCTGGACATTCAAAAAAACAAAACAAAGCAAAAAAAAAAAAAAAACTGTAGAAACGTTTCGTCTTTCGTCCGAAAGACGAAAGACGAAACGTCGACGAAAGACGAAACGTTTCTACAGTTTTTTTTTTTTTTTTTGCTTTGTTTTGTTTTGTTTTTTTGAATGTCCAGAGGACCAGACTTAGCTTTTTTAGATTTTTCTACCTGGATTATTGAGCATGCATCAGGGTCATTCATGGATAGTTGTTGGCACAGCTCTTCCTTCAGTCTCGTACGCGAGCGAGCACATTAATAGTGTCCTACGTGGATGCGCGACCTCTAAATATTTCCTGGTGCAGTTGTGGGTACAGCTGGACCAGCGCTCTGTTTTTATTTATTTTTTATAACTTTTAATAAGATATAACACCGCTGCAATAATGAAGCTACGTTGATGCATACTTTATATAACTCTACATGCTCAAGACGGAAATTTCAGTGACCTCAATGCCCATATATGGAGAGAGGCAGATTTTCCCGGAGCTGCTGCGAAAAACTGCTAAAAAACATGAAATAACACATTTAGCGTTTTTTCTCTACAATATAAATAAACACCCCTGTTTCATTATTTAATTAACTACTAAATATTAATGGTGATGCAATTTGAAAACATGGTGGGTCATGTCCTTTAAAGATAGGAATGTTCTAACAAGTGAGGAAAGTGTGATGGGAAGATGGAAGGATTACTTTGAGGAGCTAATGAATGAAGAGAATCAAAGAGAAAGAAGAGTGGAGGCCATAGAAACTGTAGACCAGGAAGTGGGAAAGATTAGTGAGGGTGAAGTCCGGAAAGCTTTGAAAAGAATGAAGAAGGGGAAGGCAGTAGGACCTGATCAAAGTCAAAGTCAAAGTCAACTTTATTGTCAGAACTGCAATATGTACAGGACATACACAGGGCCGAAATTGCGTTTCTCTCAGTCCCTCGGTGCAACAGTAACCATCTAAACACTAAAACATTTAATGAACATAAGCATAAAATGAAATAATAAAAGTGTAATATTGTCCTGAGTTTTTGCATAGTAGTATAAAAAGTATAAACGTATATCTATAAAATAAACTGAAGTTTCTAGCATTGACATTTGCAAAGAGTGGCACAGCAGCATATGAGTTAATGTACACAGTACATGTATATGTATGAGGTAGTTGATGTTGGTTGATGACAACCATCACCTCCTGATGACATACCAATGGAGGTTTGGAAATGTTTTGGAGAGATGGCAGTGAGGTTTTTGACTCAAATATTTAATGGAATATTTGAGGGTGAGAAAATGCCTGAAGAATGGAGAAGAAGTGTGCTGGTTCCCATTTTTAAGAACAAGGGTGATGTACAGAGTTGTAGCAACTACAGGGGAATTAAGTTGATGAGCCACACGATGAAGATCTGGGAGAGAGTTGTGGAAGGAAGGCTTAGACAAGAGGTGACTATCTGTGAGCAGCAGTATGGTTTCATGCCAAGAAAGAGCACCACAGATGCCATCTTTGCTTTGAGGATGTTGATAGAGAAGTACAGAGAGGGTCAGAAAGAACTCCATTGTGTGTTTGTGGATTTAGAAAAAGCATATGACAGGGTGCCAAGAGAGGAGGTGTGGTATTGCATGAGGAAATCTGGAGTGGCAGAAAAGTATGTTAGACTGGTACAGGACATGTATGAAGACAGCAGGACAGTGGTGAGATGTGCTGTAGGAGTGACAGATAGCTTCAAGGTGGAGGTGGGATTGCATCAAGGATCGGCTCTGAGCCCCTTCTTGTTTGCTCTGGTGATGGACCGACTAACAGATGAGGTCAGGCAGGAATCCCCATGGACTATGATGTTTGCAGATGACATTGTGATATGTGGTGAGAACAGGGAACAGGTGGAAGAGAACTTGGAGAGGTGGAGGTAGGGCTGGGCCATATCATATCGTTACCGGTAATACCGGTATAAAAAGCTTGCCCGGGCAAAAATCTTATATCATGATATGCTAATTTCATGACGTAATACGTCAGGGCGCCCCGCCCCTTAACACCCGAGCGCTTTAAACAACTGCGCACATCCCCTCCAACAGTCTGTACTGGTGTAAAACGCTAATTAGTTACTGCTAAAATGTTAAAAACAACGCGCGCGCGTCTCAGCTTCTCTCCCCCCTGCTCTGCAGGCATAGACAGCTGTCCCCCCCCCCCGCTCCGCTCTGAGCAGCCGTGTCCTCGCTGTAAACTGTGTTACAAACACGCGCGGCTCCACAGTCACTCCTGTGATGTTTCTCTGCACGCTCAATAACCTTGCTGGTTTGTAGCAGACGTTGCTTTATTGTTTAAGCTGCACAAATACACTTAACAGACTGCATGATCCTCCACCGCTCCGTTCTCTGACTTTCTTTCACACCCGAACCTGCGCGCCTACGTCACGCTCTCACTCGCGGTGCGTTCACTGGCACTCTGTAATATACATGCACAACACTGCTGTATACATTACAACTCCATCAGAGACAGATCAGTTAAAAAAATGAATCAGAGGAATGACACAAACTTCATTTTATTTAGGCTAGTTGTTTTAGGAAACTACACCTGCACTTTAAAAATGATTGTTATTTAGATTGGAAAAAGTCTGCACAAAATATAGATAAAAAAACCACCACAAAAACTAAAGTGCAGGTGTAGTTTTACTTGGAGACTAAATACTTTACTAAATAAAGTAATTTCAGTAAAATTACCCCTTGTTGTTTTTAAAAATTTTATAATACTGCAAAGCAACATGTTAAGTTAATTTTGTCAAATAAATACATTTGATTTTTTTTTTTAGGTTATATCACGAAATTTATCGTTATCGTGATAATACTCTGAAATATCACAATATAATTTTTGAGCCATATCGCCCACCCCTAGGTGGAGGTATTCACTTGAAAGAAGAGGAATGAAAGTCAGCCGTAGTAAGACAGAGTACAGTACATGTGTGTGAATGAGAGGGAGGAGGTGGAACAGTGAGGCTACAAGGAGCAGAGGTCACAAAGGTGCAGGACTTCAAGTACTTGGGGTCCACTATCCAGGAAAATGGGGAATGTGGTAAAGAGGTGAAAAAGAGAGTCCAGGCAGGATGGAGTGGATGGAGAAAAGTTTCAGGAGTGATTTGTGACAAAAAGGTGTCAGCAAAGGTCAAAGGAAAAGTTTACAAGACAGTGGTGAGACCAGCTATGTTGTATGGTCTGGAGACAGAGACATGGACAAAAAGACAGGAGACAGAACTGGAAGTAGCAGAAATGAAGATGCTGAGGTTCTCCTTAGGAGTGACAAGGATGGATAAGATCAGGAATGAGATCATCAGAGGTACAGCACATGTTGAACAACTGGGAGATAAAGTTAGGGAGGCCAGACTGAGATGGTTTGGACATGTCCAGAGGAGGGACAGTGGGTATATTGGTAGAAGGATGTTAGAAATGCAGCTGCCAGGAAAAAGACACAGAGGAGATATATGGATGCAGTTAGAGAGGACATGGAGGTAGTTGGAGTGAGGACAGAGGATGCAGAGGACAGAGTGAGGTGGAGGAGGATGACTCGCTGTGGCGACCCCTGAAAAGGGAAAAGCCGAAAGAAGAAGATCAACTGAAGCTCCTTACCATTATTACAGTGGCCCAAGTCCAGTTTGTTAATGAATAGTGTTGCAAAGGTTTTACTTTTAAAACAGAAGTGAAGACTGTAAGTAGGCACTTGGACAGATTTTTACTGAATGCTTTTTAGTTATGAAACCTGGATAATCAATTAGTACATGAAATACTACTGTAGGAGCGATTTGTCTATTTTTTGTTGTCTTTGAATTTAGTTTATTGGTTTATAAATTAGCTTATTTTTTTATTTTTAAATTAGAATGTTTGTTTAATCACAATTGTTTAGAATAAATTTGTTGGTTAGTAATTTGTTTAGTTTATATATTTATTTTTTATTTGGGATGTGTGTTGCAAAGGTTTTACTTTTAAAACAGAAGTGAAGACTGTAAGTAGGCACTTGGACAGATTTTTACTGAATGCTTTTTAGTTATGAAACCTGGATAATCAATTAGTACATGAAATACTACTGTAGGAGCGATTTGTCTATTTTTTGTTGTCTTTGAATTTAGTTTATTGGTTTATAAATTAGCTTCTTTTTTTAATTTTTAAATTAGAATGTTTGTTTAATCACAATTGTTTAGAATAAATTTGTTGGTTAGTAATTTGTTTAGTTTATATATTTATTTTTTATTTGGGATGTGTGTATTATAAACCTGCCATAAACTGGATTTTTTTTTGGACCTTTCCTTTCCTAACCACAAACCCACGGAGCAACAAGTGATTATTTGAGTAACTTCCTTTTACTTGGTGGTCATTTACAAACTGTTAGCTGTTGGAATTGTCTGAGCTAAAATTCGTTTATTTATAATTTATTTTCGCAGTGCGCGCGACCGTTTGGAAGACGTCAAAGCGAAACAATTTAAATTTGACCATTAAGTGAATTTATTAAGGAACGGTTAAGCTAAGACACATCTTTGCTATAATTTTCAGCAGACAAATAATTGTTTTTACTGTGTTAATCTTGTAAAAGTCCTTCCGTGCATGCTCCTGTGGCCGCCTTTTTCAGCAGGGCAAATGACGCGCTGACGCGCCGCATAGCGGTGACGCATAATAGATGCGACTTATATAAAGGTGCAACCTGTTTATGGATTTTTCCAATTTATTGCCAATAATTGGACAAAGCGACTTATAGAAAGGTGAGACTTATCAGGCGGAAAATACGGAAATCTCGTTTCATCACATGTACCACATGAATGACAATAAAGATTCTCTGACTCGGACTTAATTTTGTCCCCTTTTATAAGTGGGTTTGACACCCCTGCCGTAGACCTTTAAGTAGGCACTTGGACAGATTTTTACTGAATGCTTTTTAGTTATGTAACCTGGATAATCAATTAGTACATGAAATACTACTGTAGGAGCGATTTGTCTATTTTTTGTTGTCTTTGAATTTAGTTTATTGGTTTATAAATTAGAGTGTCCAATTGAGAGCTTTGCCTTCGCTCCAAGATTGGAGAGCCCGACCCAAAGTCCCCAGGCTCCGCTTCCTCAGTGGAAGACATGCCAGTAGGATTGAGGAGGTCTTCGAAGTATTCCGCCCACCGACTCACAACATCCCGAGTTGAGGTCAACAGCACGCCATCCCCACCATAAATGGTGTTGGTCGCGTACCGCTTTCCCCCCCTGAGACGCCGGATGGTGGACCAGAATCGCCTCGAAGCCGTACGGAAGTCATTCTCCATGGCCTCTCCGAACTCCTCCCACGCCCGAGTTTTTGCCTCAGCAACCACCCGAGCCGCATGCCGCTCACTGGAGCGGTTTGCAGCCGAGTGTGATGCGGCCGGGATGAGGATCAGTTCCTCCAAATCCGAGGCCATGGTCTTGAGCCGGAAAAGGGTAGCATGCCCTCTCCGGGTCGGGGAGGAGGTCCTTACCCNTACTTGGTGGTCATTTACAAACTGTTAGCTGTTGGAATTGTTTGAGCTAAAATTCGATTTATTTATAATTTATTTTCGCAGTGCGCGCGACCGTTTGGAAGACGTCAAAGCGAAACAATTTAAATCCAGCAGATTTGACCATTACGTGAATTTATTAAGGAACGGTTAAGCTAAGACACATCTTTGCTATAATTTTCAGCAGACAAATAATTGTTTTTACCGTGTTAATCTTGTTAAAAGTCCTTCCGTGCATGCTTCTGTGGCCGCCATTTTCAGCAGGGCAAATGACGCGCTGACGCGTCGCGTAGCGGTGACGCATAATAGATGCGACTTATATAAAGGTGCAACCTGTTTATGGATTTTTCCAATTTATTGCCAATAATTGGACAAAGCGACTTATAGAAAGGTGAGACTTATCAGGCGGAAAATACGGAAATCTCGTTTCATCACATGTACCACATGAATGACAATAAAGATTCTCTGACTCCGACTTAATTTTGTCCACTTTTGTAAGTGGGTTTGACACCCCTGGCGTAGACCTTTAAGTAGGCACTTGGACAGATTTTTACTGAAGGCTTTTTAGTTATGAAACCTGGATAATCAATTAGTACATGAAATACTACTGTAGGAGCGATTTGTCTATTTTTTGTTGTCTTTGAATTTAGTTTATTGGTTTATAAATTAGCTTATTTTTTGGTTTGATTTTTAAATTAGAATTTCTGTTTAATCACAATTGTTTAGAATACATTTGTTGGTTAGTAATTTGTTTAGTTTATATATTTATTTTTTATTTGGGATGTGTGTATTATAAACCTGCCATAAACTGGATTTTTTTGGACCTTTCCTTTGTGATGTGTTAACCACAAAGCCACATTTGAGTAACTTTCACCTTCAGTTAGTTTGTTCGTTTGGTTTTCATGGACAAACAGTTACAACTATAATGTATAAAAGTGTAGGGGCCATGAGCCTTGAAATACACAGTAAACCAAACCTCTGGGTTGACATACATTTAATATTATGGATCACTGCACGTGTCAGTCTCTGAACAGGTTGAGGTTTTTAAAGTTTGTTGTTTTCACCTCAGGTCGAGTTCCTTTAGATTTTCTGAGACGACACTCCAGGTTTTTATTTTTCATTCAACCTCGTTTACAACAGTATGGAGCCCCTGAGGGGACATGGGAAAAAAAAAAATTTATTTGCGTGCGCACGCAAAAAGGTTTGCGTGCGCACGCAAAACCTTTTGCGTTCCCTCGCAATATAGTGTTACCTCACAGATTACAGCACACACCCGTTGAGGTTCATGCAGGAGTTTGTGACTTGGCGCTATATAAATAAACTGAATTTAATTGAAATTTGAAATCAGCCTTAAATATAAGGATGTCCAGTGTGTGCTGCAGTGGTAACAGTCATTTTATGTTGTATATTCCATGTTCACGCTCCGTGGATTCACCTGTCACTTCCTCCTTTGAGCAGACGCAGCAACTGCTCTCAGCTGTCCCTCTGAGGTGCGCTGGTTCTCTTAGGGACCGTCAACAAACTACTGCATTTTCAGAGTATTTGTCAAAACAGCACCATGTATCCAGCGGCCATTTAATGGACTGATAACATCCGAAGCGGGTGCAGATGTATCATAAATAAAGTTTTCTCAGTATATTTCTGCATGGTAATAAATCACGAATTTTATCACCAATTAAAATCCAAAAAAACAAGGTGGCACTTGTCCACATGTGGTGGAATGACAAAAAATCTTAAATCTTTGAATCCTTCAATGAACTTTGATGCTTTAAAAGAACGTTACAGTACTTTTGAAACACAAGTGCCACCTTTGCAGGATTGTGGACGGAGGTTGGGTGTGTTTGCCTTGTGCTTTTTTGGTTGATAATTGTTGATTTGTTGTCTTACTTTC
>JBBPBX010044590.1:0-27391 GCA_038048925.1 Garcialebias charrua
TTTCTGCTGGAAACCTTTATCTTTGGTGCAATCATTTCAGTTTAGAGTGTTACAGTAACAGCAGCCTAAAGTATCAAATAACCTGCAAACAGATCCAGTATTCTTAGTGCATTTGCTTTGCTTCAATTATTAATCTATTTTATGTGTTCCCAGATGAAGAGTGCAGGTCTGGCACACAGCATGGGTGCCTCAGAAAGACAAAATGCCTGTGTTGTGTCTTTAAAATTATTTTATAATATCTCATTCAATTTATAGGAGGTAAATATCCCAAAGACAATTGTATTAGGCATGAAACCAGTTTGTTTATAAGAGGGTACCCTTCAAAAAGCCTGCACATGTTGTCTTCTGTTGTAGTTTCCTTTCCTTACACAACATAGTGGCTCAAGTTTTAATAACTTCATGTTCAATGTAATGACAGTACAATTACTGGTACTTAACTTGATAATCAAAATCCACCATTGCTGCAATCAAAATTAGAATTAAAAAAATAACTTACATTATTTCGATTGCCAGGTCCAGTGTTGATCATAGTGTACAAATTGTCACCAGAGTTGTTGGAGTCTGGATACAAAAAAGCAACCTTGTTGTACTGTAGTTGAAATTTAAAAAGAGAGGAGAAAAAAGTCTGTACCGGTAGTTTTAAAGCTTAGCACAAACCTGCAGGGCTGGGCATGATGGGAGTTCCTGGAGGACCGCCACCTCCGGATGCCCCCTTTGAAGAAGCAATAAGAAAATACAGACATATTACAGCCATGCACCCTAAAAGTGGGACAACTTCTGCTGAATGTGCAACATTTCATGATGTGTTCTCACCCCGTATGCACCAGGAGAGGGTGATGAGTAAGGCATCTGAAACCAAAGACAAAAACATTATAGACCTAGCAAGAGTGCCAACACCTCAAACTGTTATCATTTATCATCTGATCATCCTAACACCATTACAACTGGCTGTCCAACTGTCTGTGGAAACCATGACACATAATACTACAATTACAGGCCAGACTAAAACTTCCAAAGCTCAGAGAAGAGAGCTGAAAGCAATCTGAATCGACATTCCTCCAACTGTGGTTTTTGTGTGCATTAGTACTCACAGGGTTGGCATTGTTGGGGTTGGGCCATTGTCGGCCTGTCCCTGGACCCCTACAGAGGACTGGGGTTAGTCTTTGCAATTAAGCTCAGTGTTCTGTGACAATATTATCAGAGGGAGGGGGCTTACATGTTCACTCCTGGCATACCAGGACCCATGGCGTTGTGTGGAGGCCTCATGCCACCACCAAAGTTCTGGGTAGACACAAACAAACAACCAAACTAATAAACAAACAAACAAATACATAAAACACTACATACAGTACTAGAATTTCAACAAACAAAAAAAATGCAAGTCAACAACATGAGAGATTTTACCTGAGGACCAGGTCCCATGGGCCCCATACCTCTAGGGCCACTCATTCTCTGCATAGGTCCCAGGTTAGGATGACCTGAAGGGTTCAAATTAACCATTTCAACCAAGAGGCAGAGAAACTGTATGTTTGAACAGGACATGCAGAATGAAGTCAGGGGAAAACAGTACCTTGTGGTCGCGTTGGGTCCATGTTGGGCAGCATGGGATGAGGACCTGGTCCTCCACCAGGTGGCTACAAGGAAGAAAAAACACTCACCAATTACCATATCGTAATCCATTTTAACAACAGTTTTGAATATAACAGTGTTATGCATCAGTTAATATCCCTTTAGACTGCCACTTTTTTAGATGAGGCAATCATTATTTGTTTCTTCAGAATTCAGAACTGAATTCAAAATCTTGCTTCTAACCTACAAAGCTCTCAACAACCTAGCTCCATCTTATATTGCAGATCTTATTGTCCCATATTTTCCTGGCTCCTCTCTTGTGGAATCAACGTCCAGTTTCTGTCCATGAGGCTGACACACTGTCCAGTTAAGACTGGGCTGAAGACTTGCCTTTTTGATCAATCCTATAGTTAGGGTTGGCTTGTTATGCTGTTATAGACTTAAAACTATTAGAGGGAAATTTGATACTATTTCTCTCTTAACATGTGATTCTCAACCTGCCATTGTGTATCTGTTCCTCTCAAACCCAGCCGGTCAAAGCAGATGACCGCTTGTCCTGAGCCTGTTCTGCTAAAGGTTTATTCCTCATGAAGGAGTTTTTCCTTTCCACTGTTGCCTTCATGCTTGCTCAAGATGAGAGTCTGCAATGAAGTTAAACTCAAAGCAGTCTGCTCCTCTGATACATAATGTTATTAACTGACGTTTTATGTACTGGTATATTGTTAACTTCTTTTATATATACTGGTATATGAATGTTTCTGTTCAGTGCCCTGAGATGACCTCTGTTGCGACTTGGTGCTATATAAATAAACTGAATTCTTAGGATAAAACTCAACCTCAGCCATCAATAATTCCTGGTTCAAAACTGGCAAAAAGAATAAAAAAAAAACAGTTCCAGAGTAGTTTCTGTTCTTTGAGCTAGTTGAAGAACTATACAGTATTGCATGTTTTGAATATCTGAGTGAACTCTACCTGGTTGGCCATCCTCATGGGGGGACCTCTTGGGCCTCCAGCAAAGCGAGGTGACATGAAGGGCTACAACATAAACACAGTATGTAGTTTCTTAAGATTTCTAAGACCTTATGCACACATTTCATAAAATGTTACAGTATTCTAACTTCTCATTTGATGTTGTGTGAACACTGAAAGCAGCATAAGCATCAAAAGCTCAGAGAAAAGCCAAAGCATGAAGCGTCCGAACCATCATTCCCAACTGACTGCAGACCAGGAAAAAAGAAGGAGAGAGAAAGATAGATAGAATTACCTGACTGTGAGGTCCCATCATACTGTTAGGGGGAGGAGGCTGAGGGTGAGGAGAACCCTGGGGACCAGGAGGACCCTACAGCGTCACAGAAAATGAGGCAAGTGGGGGAGGGGGTACAGAAAAGGAACGGAGGGGAGGATGAGACAAAAGAGAAAAACAGGGAGCAAGATGAAGTAGGGAGAGACGCAGGGTTACTACAGGGCAGAGGACAGTTGGAGAGGAAGAACCAAAGAGCAGTGCCGAAATGTACAAACGCCCATTTTCATGTGCCCGACGGCAGAAGAGTGAGACTGAGCAGAGAAGAACAAGCAAACGACGGCCTTGACTGAGCGAGAAGAGACTGATGGAGAGGATGTGAGCTCTTATGCCTGTCAGTCAAGACATCAAGAAGCTTGCTGCATGCAGCATGTTATCAGTGCTAATTTCCTTGAATTAACAGCACCAATTAAGCTCTATGCAATTAGCTTTATAACAACACTAAACACTGGCACTGAGGCGCTGATGTTGCTGATCTGACAAAGTGAGGAGTCTAATTGAGCTGCCTCCTTAGTTTTTGCTATGGATAGTGTGCGTGTGCTCATATAGACATCAAAATGACTTCTGGTACAAGAATTATGAAATAATGAGTCACAGCACTGGCTTCTAGTTCATGATTAAAATTCAAAAAAAAACTATTGGATTTGTTTTTAATAATTTGCTCAAGTGGCAGAAGAGCGATACCTTCACTCCTAACAAGTTAGTTGCACACAGGTGCCTGCAGAGACTTTATCTTCATGGTGTATTGATTTACAATAGGTGCTGCACCTTTCAATTTCTCCATTCTGAATAATGGCCAGACCACGCCTGCCTGTTTACAGCACAGGGGGGTGGGGGGTCCAGACTGACAGAACATCTGTGATGTTGATGTAAAGTTCACTGAGCGGAGTGAAGCAGAAAACAAAACATGCAGGACCAAAACAGACACCAAGGTGGAACACGTTCAAAACCTCGACGATGAAAAGCTACAGGCAAATATTAAGTTCACTGAGCGGAGTGAAGCAGAAAACAAAACATGCAGGACCAAAACAGACACCAAGGTGGAACACGTTCAAAACCTCGACGATGAAAAGCTACAGGCAAATATTAATTCACTCTTTCACAGGAACTGAGCTTTTGAAATCTGATGTCTGAGTGGGTTTTTACCATCAGATGAATAATAAAATTGCAGGATCTTTTAACAGCAGCAGTAAAATTAGCATAGTGATGGACTTACTTGGAAAAAACCGGGTGGCATTGGTCCTCCTGGCATACCCTCACCAGGAGGCATCCCTCCCATCACAGGGCTGGGGGCTGCTGCTGCACTCTAAGAAACACATAAAACAACGGAGCAATGTAACCATTTCTTATTGTCCTACACAAAATAATCCAACTGATAATATTATTTGTGCCTTTTGAGCAACACAAACTGCTGCTTCACTGCACGTGTGCTGCTTTCATGACATTTTGTTAGACCTGTGAATAAACCCCATGTATTTCCTGTTTAAGCATCATTTAACCAACTGACCTGTTGTCATCTACAACATAAGTAAGGTATTAATGGAGTCATTATTGAGGTCTGAGCCCTGCTGATGAGGATCCAGTACGATCAGATAAGTGTCAGAGGGATGCACTGAGTCAGTGGCTCCAAAGTGCTGCTGCGCAGCAGGGGCAAGCTGGGCCTACTTCCTGCTCAAACCACAGCCCTAATTCACTAATGTGCCATTTGCTTCGGTCACACGCTCCAGCTGAAGCAATCTGAGATGAGCTAATGTCTTCAGAGCTGTGGGGTTTAGCTTCCAGGGAACAGCTACAGAAAAAAGTGCCCCCAGTACAATTTGTTAATGTGTCGCTTGCTCATGTTAAGATGTAGATCTGCCTCCACATGATTTTATCTTTGATCTTAGCTGATATCATTATTGATTTTACTTGATTTTATCACTTCGGCGTCAATATTATTATTGATTTTATTTGATTGTATCACTTGTTTTATTTTGATCTTTGCTTTGTTACACTTTGTAGCACTTTGAGATTTTTATTAATGAAAAGTGCATTATAAATAGAATTCATTATTATTATTATTATTAGATAAAAGTGAACAAGCAATGATCACCACAAGAATGGATGTATCAGCATCCACATGCAACTCTCGAGCTCCACAGTCCCACAGACATCACTGGTCAATAGCCAACACCTTCTCTTTAATCGACTGCACCGTTCCTAATTATATCTGCTCAGGCTGCCACTGAGGGGCCACTGTGAAATACCTCAGAGGGGAGAGAAGTGAGGCCACAGGGAAAAGTCACGTCTCCTCGTACTCCGGACACAGGCACCACAAACACTACTTAATTAAAAGGGTGGAGTCATAAAATGGTGCAGAAATGTTAGCCCAAAACTGAGAAATCATGAAGCCTGCTTACAATCTGTGAAGCTTCTTTTGTGATTTACTGAAACAGAGAAGTTAAAGAGAGTGGAAACCTCAGCTCTTCACTGTTACATACCACTACCAAAGACATTTGGACATTTACCGTAAGCTGAAACCAAGTCCAAAAATAATAATAATTTGGTTTAATTCAATTCAATTTATTTATATAGCGCCAAGTCACAACAGAAGTAATCTCAGGGCACTGAACAGAAACATTCATTTACAGTACTGTATATATAAAAAATAAGTTAACAACGTTAAATATGTGAGAAGCAGAATGCTTTGAGTTTAACTTCATCACAGACTCTTATCTTGAGCAAGCTTAAAGGCAACAGTGGAAAGGAAAAAAAAACTCCCTCATGAGGAAGAAACAAGTGGCCATCTGCTTCGACCGGCTGAGTTCAAGAGGAACAGATGCACAATGGCAGGCCAAGAGTTGCATGTTAAGATAGAACTAGCATCCAATGAAAACTATTCATTTTTAACAATTAATTTAAGGAAATTAGGTCAATTTGTCCTCCAGTAGTTTAAGCTTATGGCAGCTAACTATAGGATTTATCAACAAGGAAAGACTTAAAGCTGGACAATGTGTCAGCATTATGCCTCATCCTCACCTAAAGCATATCGCGCTTCCAAAAATCTCCAAACGCACTGTACTGGCTGCTTGTCAACAGATGACTGTCCTCATCTAACGCGTCTGCAGTGGGAGGAGGAGCGTGTTGGTCCTCTTCCGGTGGTGGTGTTTGTTTATTTCCGGTCTCAGAAAAATGGCGGACGCAATACGAAGAATTGCCTTGTTGTACTTAATCTACAAAGCAGCAACACGCAGACGCCGTGCACAACGACGATTCTGGATTCACCCCACATTAGAGAGGCGTCATGAATTCGGTGAATTTCACCATCTGATCCAGGAGCTGCGCGCAGACGAGGAGCGCTTTCAGCGGTACTTCCGTGTCACCCGCGCCCAGTTTGACGACCTGCTGTAAGTTTCTCCTCCATGTTTACCTGTTTACATGTTGCGTGATCACATGGCAGAGTCTCTCCTGATTGGTCCTGATTGTTTGCTGCTGAGCAGCGAGCTGAAGCGAGCTGTGGAAGCACGGCATTCCGTGCTTCCACAGTCGCTGCTCGGATGCGACGCGGGAGTAGGAAACAGCTGCTGCTCACTTTCGCGCTGCTTGTATGCTGTAGATGCGCCGCGACACGACCCGCTGCTCCAAGATGCGCGTCCCTCATAGACTTTCAATGTAAAGTGGCTGTTTCGGCTGCGCGAGATGCGTGCGGTGGGGATCCAGCATTAGACAGAAACTGAAAGTTGGTTCCACAAGAGAGGAGCCTGACAACAAGATCTTCCTCTCATTCTGCTTTTGGAAACTCTAGGAACCACAAGTAAGGTTGTTTTCACACCTGATGGTCCAGCAGACTCTGTTCGGTTGAGGACCAATATTCATAACATTTTGTTTACATTTGAGCTGGTGCGTTTGCATTCACACTGCACTGTGCAGTCGAGCCAACCTGTTCTCCCACTCGCCTGTGGTGGCGCTGCACCAAGAACTACTGAAAGAAACAACACAAAAACCTATGAAGAAGACACTTCTTCTTCTTCTTCTTCTGGAAATAGAAACAAAAACAGAGTGGCCAGAAAAACAGAGTGGCGTCAACAAAAACAGAGTGGCGTCAAGTTTTAAGATTTCTATTTTGTTATTCTTAAACAATGGACTCAGCATGAGTGGAAGATGAGGCAGAAGACCATGGAGAATGTTGTTTTTCACACAAGGCAAGCTGATGGCTCTCAGGGTTTCTGCAGGTTTCAACAACTCAAATTTAAGACTTTTTAAGACTTTTTTTATAGACCAGTATGAAACAAATTTAAGACCTATTCACAACATATGTACACGACAGAAATGTACAGAAGAAATGCATAATTACTAAAATACTTGAAAAGTAACTTTATTCAAAAAAACAAAACAAACACATTTTACATGCAGTGTTGTTGATAATGGACAACAAAAACATCTAGCCATGAGGTTGAAGATGCTTGTATGTGGACTACATAAATCTGAGCTCCTCTCCCTTAGCAAGAATCTCCTCCATAGGCATATATTTCTAAATTATCACACTAACCTTTATGACGGATTCTGCACCCAACCTAATGTCAATGTCTTTGGTTGGAGCCAGTTCTTCTTTTCAGCTACATCCAGTTTGATGAGCTGCAGTGTGGAGATATCTTGGAGGACCTCTCTCTTAATGAAGCGTCTGAGTGGACTAACAAAAGAAAATGAAATTACCATGAATTATAAAAAATTCTAACAAAATCAATACTGAGTCCTCAAACAACAACTTACCCCAAAAATACACCACACGCGTTCCAGCTCCGCCCCGCTCCGGTCCGACCTCCGCAGCAAATACGCACCCATTATAATCAATGAGATAAAGTACACTGGCTCCGCACGGCGGCGGTGAGCTGCGGAGAGCGGACGGCAGTCCGTCAAAATTAGAAATTTTTCTATTTCTGCCGGACGCCGGAGCTGTGCCGGAGTCAATTTTTGAAGATTACGTCGCACCAACAGGAAAAGGAACGAGCACAACTTCCGTATTTACAAAATAAAATCACCACGGGCGGACTAATCCTAGCTCTATACGGATTTATTTGTACAAAAATGCTGTCAAACTATCATTTATGACTATTCTATGACTAAACTATTATATTTATGACTATGACTACACCTAATAACGCAATACAAGAAATAAATAAATAAAAAATTATTTTATTCTGAAATGTCAACATCACTTCCTGTTGCTCAAACCATGTCCTGTCGCTTATTTACGAGAGAAGATCAAGGCAGCCTTTACTGTTGTTCTCCTTCTTCCACCGAATGAATTGTTTTGTTCTGACTTCATTATTTATCACTTGATTTATCGCGCAATCTCGCAATTCCCGCGCATGCGTCTTGGAGCGGCGCATCCATGCGGACCTGAGCTGAGCGGAGGCAGTGGACTTTGGACTCGCTCAGCTGCGACCTGCGGAGCGGAGCGGACACGGCCTTTACTGTTGTTCTCCTTCTTCCACCGAATGAATTGTTTTGTTCTGACTTCATTATTTATCACTTGATTTATCGCGCAATCTCGCAATTCCCGCGCATGCGTCTTGGAGCGGCGCATCCATGCGGACCTGAGCTGAGCGGAGGCAGTGGACTTTGGACTCGCTCAGCTGCGACCTGCGGAGCGGAGTGGACACGGACCGCGTGTAGTGTATTTTTGGGGTTATGTCAACACACACATTTATAAGTTAGTACTACCGGGTAATATACTTATAAAACACATTTACAGAAATATATAGCCTAAACAGGTTTATCAAATTTGCATCTGAAAGCTAAAGCTGTCATATAAACATGTTTGTTAAAATAAAACGTTTACTTACTTTTACATGCTTCATTAAGTTATTAGCTGTTGAATGCCCCATGAACTGGGATCCCAGGTATCTGGAATGTACCTGTCCCTCCTCCCAAAAACGCAGGTGTAGGTCCAGCTGCTTGGTTTTGGTGGTTTGATTCAGGCTTTCATCGAACATGAGCACAAACGGTCCAGTCACTTTGGAAATTAGTTCTCTTTTTATAAAGTCTGCTAGTCCAAAGTGGGTAATGTATGCAGTTTTATCTTTTCCACACTTAAGTGATTTGGCGATGTCTGGAAACATTGTTTGAAACAAGTCTCCAATGTCTTCATTTGCACTGTATGAGTGATGTTTAGTTATCACGTGGAGAATCCAGAGAACCTCTGCTCGTAATGTAGCCTCTGACCCGAAGACAACACGAAGGTCGCAAACAGGAGCTGCTGAGCCGCTGTCTCTCCGAGGTAGAGTAGATGAGCCAGTGTTAGTGCTGGAGCAGCAGAACTGGCTAATAGCGGTCATCTGTCTCAAGCCTTTCACAGCGCTAACGTGCTAACATGCTAACGTTCTGAGTTTAACGTTTCTTTTACATAAGCAGCAGTAGGCCTCAAAGTCGCTGTTTGGCGACGGCTTTAACCAAACCTTAAACTCGTCCCTCTCAAGCCAAGTGTTGTTAAATTCGCATTTCCCCATGTTAGAAACAGCACGCCGTCTTCTTCTGCTGTTGTTATTGATGTTGTCGCCTTGGACTCTCACGAAAACTGATTGGCTGCAATACGTCACATGTTTGTCACGTAGGAAGCTTCTTTTTTTTTTTTGAGCGCTTGAGGCAGGATTACGACGCGCACGAAATTAAGGCATCTTAAAAAAAATTAAGACTTCAACGCAATAATTCAGCAGATTTAAGACTTTTTAAGGCCTAAAATTGCGATTAAAATTTTAGACTTTTTTAGACCCCGCGGAAACCCTGTCTATCCACATTATTCCTACGCCCCATGACGCTTTGCGCGAAATGTGCACACGACTTCCGGTTGACCGGAAACACCGTTTGTTTACATGCGAGTAATACAGTTGAAGACAGTCCAAACTTTGTTGTTTTAGTTCATTAAAAATGTGGGAACACCACTCGTTTTGTTAAAAGAGGAGGGACAAATAAAAAGAAATAATAATAATAATAATGAATTCCATTTATAATGCACTTTCATTAATAAAAATCTCAAAGTGCTAAATAACAGATGTGACCTGATCGCGCAGACATAATTTAAATAGCGAACGCGTTTGCTCCGGCCTCTCGGCTAAGGTTTATTAGCAGCTATCTCGGCTAAAAGTACCTGTCGCGTCTGAGATCTATCGTTTTAAGACAGTAAATCTTCCAAAACTCTCATTAATATCCCTCCCCGAATAAAAAGAAATAACAGATGTGACCTGATCGCGCTGACATAATTTAAAAATACATAAATAGCGAACGCGTTTGCTCCGGCCTCTCGGCTAAGGTTTATTAGCAGCTATCTCGGCTAAAAGTACCTGTCGCGTCTGAGATCTATCGTTTTAAGACAGTAAATCTTCCAAAACTCTCATTAATAAACCCTCCCCGAATAAAAAGATGTTACCTGATCGCGCAGACATAATTTAAAACTACATAAATAGCGAACGCGTTTGCTCCGGCCTCTCGGCTAAGGTTTATTAGCAGCTATCTCGGCTAAAAATACCGGTCGCGCCTGACATATATCATTTTAAGACAGTAAATCATCCAAAACTCTCATTAATAAACCCTCCCTGAATAAAAAGAAATTACAGATGTTACCTGATCGCGCAGACACAGCCATAGAGAAGGATGCAGGAACACTCTTTCTTTGTTTTGGGTCCGTGTTGAAAACACTGTTGTTTTAGCCAAAGATTTAGCTTGGTCCGGTTGTTGGTGCAGCCGCGAACAGCACAGCAGGTACCTGAACCCCGGTAGGACATTTCAGTAAACGTTCCGTTTAAACAAAAGCTGTGTTTGCTCCGATAAAATGAATGAAAATAACTTTCAAAAACACCCGCGATCCATACTCCGCCTATGGAATACAGGCACTTCCGGTGTCGGACAGGAAGTACAATGCACATTCGCTTCTACAGTGACACCCTCAAGAATATTGTGGATATGAGGTAAGAGAAATGCGTGTTTGTTTGCCCTGCGCTGTAGTCCATTTCCTGCTTGTGGAGCGGCGCCCGGTCTGCTTGCATCACACTGTACTCGAACCGCGCTCGAGTTTACGTCTACCGGACAGAGACCTAGGTTTTTAGGCGGGCCAGAGTTCGCCTTTTTGTTCCGTGACAGAGTTCGATGGTGCATTCACACCTACCCAAATGAACCAGACTTCCTAGCAAACGGACTAGAGTTTGGAACAACAGGGCTGGTGTGAATGCACCCTAAGCCTGCAGTCAGAGAGCAAACTGCTTTGTTAGGAAAATATGAGAGAATAAGATCTCTTAATATAAAATGGAGCTAGGTTGTTGAAGGCTTGTAGGTTGAAAGTAAGATTTTGAATTATATTCTGAATTTGACAGGAAGCCAATGGAGAGAGGCTAAAATTGGAGATATGATCTCTCCTACAACTCCCATTAAGACTCTGGCAGCAGCAGCATTTTGGATCAACTGAAGACTTAAAAAAAAAGGTTTTTGGACACCCAGACAACAAGTTTAAAAAAGCAAATAAAAATAACTACCGGTACAATTGAGACACTTTTTTAGCATAAGGTCACAACTAGGGGTGTAACGGTACGCTAAAATCCAATGATTTTGAATTATATTCTGAATTTGACAGGAAGCCAATGGAGAGAGGCTAAAATTGGAGATATGATCTCTCCTACAACTCCCATTAAGACTCTGGCAGCAGCAGCATTTTGGATCAACTGAAGACTTAAAAAAAAAGGTTTTTGGACACCCAGACAACAAGTTTAAAAAAGCAAATAAAAATAACTACCGGTACAATTGAGACACTTTTTTAGCACAAGGTCACCACTAGGGGTGTAACGGTACGCTAAAATCCAATTTCGGTTTGGTTCAACTACAAGGAGGGCTCGGTTCGATTTATTTTCGGTTTATTTTCGGTACAAAAAAAATGTACAAAATAAAGACAAAGTGTTTATTTTGAAAATATGCCAAAAATATGTTTGTATTGTATTGTAGTGATAAATAAAAGTGACCCATTTGGATGATATTTTAAAGAAACAGCACTCTACAATAAAACTATTTTAACAATAATAAAAATCTTAATAAATACAATAACAGTCAGAACCAGAACAATAAGCAGCAGCAGACTGTTTACAATCTAACTACAGTAATCAAGTTTTTGTCCAGTAGCAGTAGTGTGGCTGTATTTGTCCTCATTACTGTACTCACAACTTCTTCTTGGTGGGACAGGTCCTGGAACAGTTCAGAGTTCAGTTCAGTCATCACACACTTCTTAAGGGCGAGATACACTCGCGCGTCCTCACGATACGCCAATACGCAGCGTACGTATGCCCCGTACGCAGCGTAGCCCCGCGTAGCCCCTCAGGGCAAGTACGCGCAAAGGTATTTTTTTACTACGCATACGCGATTCGCATACGCGATGCGCGGTGTCTGACCTAAACTTCCCCGGCTCCGGACTGTTTTGTATGTTACACAAATGAAATAAATTCCTCTTTTTTATCGCTGATCGGGCCTTTTCTTTTGTTTTTTTGCCTAAAGTCAAGTAACCGCTTCTTCCTCCGTTCACTCGATGAATGAAATGAATGAATTCAGGTCCTACCTGGGTGCGCGATGTTTTATATATTCCCTGGTGGGCTGTGGGCTGCAGGAAAAGCACTCCCTGTTATTATTTTTATTTCTGAGAGAACTTTTTATAACATATATAGTAGAAAGACCGTATCAGAACACCGCAGAAGTCTGAGCGAGCTGCTCACGATAGGTTTCATTTTGAGCTGACTGAAATCTGTCAATCATTTCAGTAGGCGTGTCAAAGTGACCAATCAGCGAGCTCAGTTGAGTCCTCTCCGTGGAGCGAAAAACTAGCGGAAGTGACGATCGGAAGTGACGGTACGGAGGAAATGACGTAGAATTTGGAGCGAAAACACGAGAATCTACGCGAGAACATCAGCCGGGCTGTAGCAGAGGCTCCGTATACGCGCGTATACGGGCATATACGCGCGTATACGGAGTCTGCTTCACTGTATCTCGGCCTTTAGCTGCAGGTGATCTGGTCACCAGATTCTGGTGGATGTCTGTCCCTGAAGTGGAAGAAAAGAGCAGCTACCTCTGTCCCACACTGGAAATAAAAGACAAAAAAAAAAAAGTTAATAAGATTATGATTTTGAATACAAAAGATTATTTAGATAATAATAATAAAAGAACAATACCTCTTCTTGAGCGGTTAAATCTCTCACTCATCATTAGGGCAGGGCTTTGCTCCAGGGCTTGTTGACAATATCAGTTTTAGTTTTTTCATAAAGTTCTGAACTTTTTGAGTGATGGGTGTTCGTAGCGAAGATGAATAACTTTAAAGCCTGCGCATATAACAACATTCAGACTTAGAATCATAGATTTAAAAACTCATACCGGTAGTTTGTGTTATTGCTCTGGAGTCCGGACTGATGTGATTTACCTGATAAAAGTAGTTTAATGCAGCAGCTGTTGTTGTTGGCTGTTGCAAGCTGCTTTTTCTTCGTTCACATTCCGATGACGTAGTTTCAAGCGCGTTCACGTGAGACGTGTTGCTGCTGCAGAGTCTTCATAAGACAACGTCCACACAGCTTTGGATGTGCGCGTTCGTCTTTTAACAAGAAACGTTCCCAAACAGGAGACCTCAGTGAGAAGCTAACGGCTAAGGGCTGCGCGATAATAGCTCCGTGCTGAAACGCGCCCAGGAAATTTTGTTCCGCGGCGCATATATTAACGTTCAATGAGTGAAAAAATTACCGAAACGGTACGTAGGTGGACCGAGCCGAACGTGACATACCGAAACGGTTCGGCACACCCACTAGTACCGTTACATGCCTAGTCACCACTGACTATGTGAAACAACAAATATACAAGCATGCAAGATGTGAACATTTTATGGAAAACTTGGAAAGCAAGACAGTGTAATATTTGAAATTTTGTCAAACCATATACCGTACAAAAGTAATAGGAGACAATGGGCCTCATGCACGAACATGTTCGTATTTTTATCCTAAATTTCTCTTACTTTTGTTCGTACGAAGCGTTCGTACTAACATGCCACGTCAGATTCAACAAACTCTTCTATCCTCAGGAAAAGTGTGTAAATGGCTGCATACATATGATGAATTCCACCTGTTCTATCAACCTGCGCGTGCACGCGGAGAGGTTATTTACATAATCCCCACCCCTCAAAACCATATAAGGCTACGTTTCCTGCCTCTGACAGCAGGACGGTCCGTTCATAAAATGACAGCGAAAAATAAAAAGAAGAACTGTACAGGTGCGGAGATTGAAGTTCTGCTCTCCTTGATCGAGAAAAGAAATTCTGTCCTTATTAGCAGCGTCACTCATGGGAGTAAATGACCAACTAAAGCCAAAAAATGTATGTTTATAATAAATGTGGACCTTAAAATATACATGTGTCCTGGTGGCTCACTGGGTAAAGCAGTGCGCCGTTAGGTGCTCCTAACCTTATTGAGACCTCGTGGGTTCGATTCCCACAAGGTATGACTTTTTTTTCCCCCTTCTTTCTTTAGATTATTTATTCATTCCAGATTAAAAAGACTTTATGCTTCATTTCTTGTTGTATTGTAAATAGTTTTGTGTTTTTTAAATCTGGAATGAATTAAAAGGAGAAAAAAAAAAGTTGTCCCATGTGGGAATTTAACCCATAAGGTTCGGAACTGCGACGCAACGCTCATCTCATTGAGCTATCTGAGATCTATGACTGCAACAGGAGGAGGCCAATGTAAAGGCTGCGTTACCGAAGTCTGCGTTACCGAGACAAATTAAACTTAAATTAATTCATAATTTAAGTTGGTTTCAGTTTGAGATCTTCATATTAATATTGTAGTGTTAGAAAACGGCATTGATAACAAATTGATTTTAATTTAAATACTTTAATCCGTTAGTCATTATTACATTTAAAATTATAATTCGACTTCAAACAGAACCTATTGTCAAAAACAATTGTGGTGCGTGACTTTTTTAAACTCTAAATATTTTCTAAATAACGAAATATGAAGTTATTAGTGGAGAAATTCCGTCTGGATGACAGCAGACCGACTGCTCGTAAAATATACGACAGGTCCGGACCACTCGTAAATTTTGTTCGTATCTGAAAAAAATCGTAGGATACGAAAACATTGTTGAATGCCACAAATGATCCTAAATCACTCGTACGCACGTTTAAGAACAAATCTGTGCGTACGAACGGTTCGTGCATGAGGCCCAATGAGCTTAAACAAATAGAACATGTGTAAGTAAAGATAATTAGCAAGCAAGTACCGGTAAATGTGTTCAAAAGCAATGTCTCCTTGTTATGAATAAATACTTTCCCAAGATGGCTTTTTTACTTGAAGGCATCCACCAAAACCTTTTATTGTACAATACATGACCTTTTTATTCAGGCGGGCTTTTAATGCCTAGTACGTAGTTCTAGGGCTGGGCGATATGGAAAAAATCATATATCACGATATGGACTTTTTTATATCACGATAACGATATATATCACGATATAAAAAAAAACTTTGGTCCAAATTTTTCCTGTACACACACACACATCGTGTTGTATATATACAACACGATGTGTGTGTGTGTGTGTACAGGAAAAATTTGGACCAAAGTTTTTATTTTTATTTTACTACAGATACAGTTACAATTATAAGAATGTGAACAAAAAGAACAAGGAAATTTGGACCAAAGTAGAAACTTTGGTCCAACTTTGGTCCAAATTTTTCCTGCAGGTGGCGGTAAAACAACGGCTGCTAATAAAACCCACGAAGAAGAAATCCGCTCTGACTGGAATCTGGAGTAAACAAGGCAAAGAAACAGAAAAGAGAAAACGTTGCGTTTGATTCCGGTTCTGTTGTGTCTCTGGTCTGTTTTGTATTGGTTAACTGGACCCGAGTTCGGACTCGGTTGAACTTCGTGTCCTCTGGACCCATTTTGTCTCCGAGTTTCAGCGGAGCTAAATAATGGAAGCTAACAAGGTGAGCTTCCCCTCTTTTTGGTAAAAGTTCTTCTTCTTGGGCTGCCTGCGCAGCTGTTTCTCCATGTTGTGACACCCATAGATATCTGGTGACACCGGCTTCATGCCGGCTGCGTCTCTCATTGAACTCGAGTTTAACAACGTAAAGCATGTGTCGCAAACCCGCGCGTGCGTCAAACATAAAGCAGCGCCGTCATCTCGCAAAACCACAATATGAAGCTTCTTTGCGACCGTTATTTTTTTATTCTTATTTATCACGATAGAGACGATAGAAGGAAAGTAGCACGATAGACACGTTTCTATCGTCCCCACGATATATATCGTCATATCGCACAGCCCTACGTAGTTCTTTGTCATTCTTTTTATGTTTTAATTGTTTTTAATGTTTAACTGGCTGTTTTCTAAATTTTTAATTGATTGTTTTTTTACTTCTGTATTGTTCAGCACTTTATGCACCTTCTGGCTGCTGAAAAGGGCTCTATAAATAAAGTTTGATTGATTGAACGTAAAAGGAAGGATGGTGTGGGGATTTTTTTTTTAAAGGACAAAATCGAGTCTTTGCAATTCAAATGGTCAGAGTCACTTGTACTCCTGCACAGTTTGGTCTGAATTACTGGTTTATTTGGTTTGCTGTTCAAAATCATACAGTCTCCCCTAAAATTTTATTTTCTGTTTTATTTCTGCAAAAGACGAGAAAAACATTCATGCTGCTTGTAGCCCAGATATAAATTACTGGTAATACAAATCTACGAATACTGACATTTGTTTGTCACTGGATTTATTATCCAACAGGGATATTTCCAAAACGTTTTCCTGAAGCTAATTATCTGTACATTGAGGAATTAATACTGTATGAACCCCATGTCAGGACCATAGAGGAAGCATACATTACTCAACTACGGTTACAAGGTAAACAAGCAATGCATGTTCTTTTGCATAAATAAAATGGTTCCAGTTTTTCAAGGGTTGAACTGCCCAGACCAGTCATTCGAACGTAAACTGAAGGATGATGTTGGGACTACGCCCTATTCGACACACTACCATGACAAGAGAAATCCATCAGTTTGTTTACCTAAAGAAGAGACCTCGCATGTGTACATTCACATGGACATTCCTGTGAATTAAACATAAAAAGCAAACTGTAACAATATCAATATATTAAAGATAACATTTTCTTTTAATTTACTGTATTGAAAAAAGTGGCAAACATGCAGAATTTAAAACCTGTGGATTTGTGGCTATAATGGTGTCTTCAATTACATTAATAAACTGTATCTGTGTTATTGGGCTTTTGAATAGTCCTTTTTTAAACCAGGTTTCCACACAAAGCATCAGTATTAATTACTCTTGCATCACAATAACCCTTTGCTTAGGACTGTTGGTGCAGAAGGGTTAACATTGATGTTTTAATAAGAGTCTTAATTATTTAAATTTTCCAAAATTAGGCAACATTTACCAGTAGGTGAGAGAGTGTGTGCAATGCCCTGCTTCATTCAGGCACAGACTTATTTTTCCTCTCAGCTCACAACGATTTTCTTGCTTTCACAATATATTATTTAAAAAATAGTTCTTTTTTTTTCTTGCATAAATACTGTACTGAGAAAGCAAGAAGAGACCATCCAAATTGTTTATTACTGACACAATGTATATGGCAAACGTGTTTGAGGCATGTTATTTAAAAAAACAATCCTTCTGCTTGTCTCTTATTCAAACTTTGGTGTCTAGCATGACAGTACTGTACCGGTACTTTTCCAAGGTAATCATATTTGCCATCTAGATTGTGTCAGTATTTAGTAAAAAATAAAGTTATTTGTGTTTACTGAGAAATTCTACCATTTGTTTGAAAAAGTTGTTCAATCCACTTTTACCCCTACACTTCACCCGTTCAGAGGTGTGATGTAGGAGAAAGGGCAAAGTGACAAAACTATCAGACTTTTTAAAAGGAGATTTTTTTACAGTGCACTTCAAACAAAGTGCTGCACTGACGAAGAAACTCAAACTTTATTTTTATTTAAAAAATTTAAAAAATGTATGTCACTTCAGCTACTGTAACTTTTAGCTTGGATGTACTACAATGTACAGTATTAATGCTTGTTAGCATTGTTAATTTTCATTACCAAGCACAAACATGTCTGCTATAATTAATAGGAATGCAATATACAGTACCGTATTCGTCGGTATATAATACGCAGTTTTTTTGCTCATTTGAATGTCCTGCGTATTATACACCGAAGCGTATTATCTATGGATTTTTCCTCATATTGTTAGACCCATTTTTAGCTCTGATATCGCTGTTTTTCATTTTGGGCAAAAAATGGTGCAGTACCACTTTTGTCCGCTAGGGAGACACTTCCAGACCGTTTCTAGCTCATGTGTCCGAAAAAAGCCTCCTCTGGTCGGACTGACTCTGTCGCTGCCCGCCCCCTGCTCTGGATGTAGCTGCATTTAGCTGTGAGGTTCGCCTGAATGCAAATCGGCGAACTACTTTTTAAAATCCAGCTAATTTGAACATTTCGTTAGTTTGGTTAAGCTCAGGAGACCGTGTGCTATAATGTCAGCTAAGAAATATATTTTTTCTCGCAAAGAAATAATTGTTTTTACCATGTTAATCTTGTGAAGTCCATCAGTGCTCGCTCTCTTCTGTGGCCGCCATTTTAAGCAGGGCAAACGAGGCGCTGACGCGTCGCGTAGCGGTGACGCATAATAGATGCGTATTAAACACCGAAGTGTATTATGTACGTTTTTTTCTTGTTTATTTCCAATAATTGGTCAAAGCATATTATATACAGGAGCGTATTAAATACCGACGAATACGGTACATGGACACAATGACTTGGTGTCTTCTACAGATCTGTAATTTTAAGACACTGCAGGCCTCTAGCAGTAACATCACATTCACACAGTTAATCTGGTTAGGACCAGTGTGAATTAGTAACCCAAAGTGTATGTTTTTTTTTTTACCAAATGTTGCCTAAAAATTGCTCATATTTCACCCTCACATGCAAATAACATGTTGTGCTTGTGAAAGCTATTGCCAGCATCAACTCTAGTCCCCTGCTTTTATGCTTTTTAATATTTAATTTCACAGTCCTGATTATTAAAAGCAAACCTGAGCAAGAACAGATCTGCTTCGGCTCATACACAGCCGATGAAAAAAATATATTTGAAGCCAAAAAAGGTATAAATTTTGTTTGAATTTATCAATGTTATAAAACTTTAATAATTAAGCCCTGGGACCTGATACTGGTCCATACATATTTCTACCTGTGCTACAGGTTATGGACTGAACACTCTGAATACTATAGTAGTCTAAGAATATTTTTTTTTTTTTTTGTATAAATAATGTTCCATATCCAACCAGTTAAATATACAATGCTCTGAAAGTTAAAAATTAAGGCTCTTCCATTCTCACTGGTGAAACACATTGTCATTTCAAAAATTTGCATTTATATTCGGGTCAACATTCTTTGTGGTACCCCACAAAAAAAATTGGTCTGCCTTGAATCATCATATGATGTACAGGTGTGGATGATGCAGGTTATAAAAAACACTAAAATAAAATAAATAAGAGAATAATAATAGTAGTAGGATTAATCAAAAAGGCGTTCAATTCAAGATCAACTGGACTTTATTTGTAACAGAAGACATTTCGCTTCTCATCCGAGAAGCTTTATCAATTCAATGAACCAGACTGTGTGTGCGTGTGGATTTATAACAGGAGTCACGCACCATCATATGTAATGCATCATATGAGATGTCTTGTCTGTGAATTAGACTAGCAAAGTTTGTTGAGAAACCTCTGTTGTTGGGCTGTGAGGTGTTTTTTGTCAATTTACATACAGTTGTTGTGTCTTCTGTCAGAGACTTCAAGGGAACTCCCTACTGTTAAGGTGTGATCTGTCAATTTACATGTATGTGTTACCTCAGCTTGCAATTTACATATGATGGTGCGTGACTCCTGTTATAAATCCACACGCACACACAGTCTGGTTCATTGAATTGATAAAGCTTCTCGGATGAGAAGCGAAACGTCTTCTGTTACAAATAAAGTCCAGTTGATCTTGAATTGAACGCCTTTTTGATTTATCATGTCCTGGACGACTGAGAATCTTCACCAGCAAGTAGTAGGATTAGTGAATAATAATAGTAGTAGGATTAATTATTAGAAGGGGTAAAGGCAGGGCAGCCGACTCGGGACCCGAATGTCCCAGGTTCGATCCCCAGTCATTGCACATCTTGTGGTGTCTCTGAGCAGCACACTCTATCCCCAGTTGCTCCCCGGGCGCTTCCAATAGCCGCCCACTGCTCCACCTGGGGGTGGATGAGTTAAATGCAGAGGGCCAATTTCGCCATTGTATGGGAACATACAATGATGACAACATTTTATTATTTTTCATTCGGCCAGTCAGCCTCGAGATTATTGGTACTCAAAATAAGTTAGTAAGTTCTGTGCAAAAATATAATCATTACATGTAGTCTAAATTTTATGCACACAAGCTTTAAGCGATGAGTATTATTACCATATAACAAGTACTTAAGAACATTTCTACTTATTCCATGTATAAAACAGTGATATGTAAACACTATGGAATAATTTATAATCAAACATTTCCATTGCTGGACTTTAAAATAAATAAATAAAAATAAATAACACTGTTTTGTTGCCCCCTCAGCAGAGTACTTTCATGGCCAGCACTAGTTATAAAATTAACAAAACAAGCATTTAAATTTTATTTACTGCAAATATACCATTGTCTTGTAAAATAGCCTAAATTGTTGGACAAATGGCGCATGCAGGGTGAGTTCCAGGAACATTCAAGTAAGATCATTATCAGGTCGTCTGAAGCCCACAGCTGTGCTGTTACACCGCTGTGTTCAGTTCAAGTGAACCCCACTCTACAGGCTCTCTGGTAGCAGAAAAGGGCAGATGTCTTAGCCCTGCCTGAGGCTACGGTCTCCTGTCGGGGGGCCTTTACTACAACTACCCAAGGGAACATTCACAAGACAAACTACCCTCCCCCAACCATGATTCAGCACATGTACATGGGTGTACTTAAAAGCAACACAAGCAATCACAGCCAACAAATACCTGGATCACTGGAAGAGGTTACTAAAGGGCAGAATGGTGGTGGATGTGTGTGTGCTTGCTGGGGGGAAGAAAGACAAGGGGGGAAGAATAAAAGAAGATTGTGTGGGGATGACCAAGCAGCTGAATCTGTAAAATGTACAGGCACAGAGAGACAAACAGAAGTATAAAATATATTTTAAAAGTGGATGAAGGAGATGTAGATGCTTGTGTAACAGAAAAGACCACCCAGCTGCTGAATCACGAGCTAGTGCACTTTTAACAGTCTCACTTTGTCCGCTGGAACCACGGCTCAAACGAAACAAGCCTGTATGTTTAACTTGTAAATGTTTAACCATCAATCAACATCATAAAACCCAGTCAGGATCCTGGCTGGATGTTCTCTTCTCCTCTAGATACTTCCAGCAGGTCCCATTCTCTTCTGATCTCTCTCTTCATCTTTCCAACAACCCCCCATCCTCAGTTTATTCCCTCAGCTCCTCTGCTGTGGTGGATGTTGGGCATATGCCACAACGCCACTCCCTTTTCTTCGTCCAATCTGCCCTCAGCTCAGTGACAGCCATCAATCAGCCGCTGCGCCATGGCGACGGAGCCCTCGGGGAGCGTCGACGGGCCCAGTGTGAATACGCCAGGGCTTTACGAGCACTGCTGGCTAACAGAGCAACACTCACCTCCCCCCACACCTAGACAAAGGCAAGGGTCCAAGGACTACTACTGTCCACACACACACATTTGATTGACCCCTAATAATCACAAAAAAAATAAACAACACGAGACACAAAATGTCAGCGAACTCAAAGATCCTCCACATCACAGCACCACACACTGATGTTTTATCATTATCAGCACCTTCATTTTCCTTATGTTTTCCATGGTAAGAAAACGTCTCAGGACAAGGCAAGCAGTTTAAGATTTTGTGTAAAAAAAAATAAATAATAATAATAATCTTGGTTTAAAACATCTGGGATATTTTGAAAACAAGTAGAAATAAGCGCTGCACATATTTACCGACATTACTATATCATGTTTTATAATACAGTATCGATATGGCAAAGAATTCCAAATCACAAACTGCATGCCACACGGAAACAAGTTTTTCCAATAATGTTTTCGTTTCTCCCCAAATGTAGCACCATAATGTACCTAAATAAACCCCAACTGTAATCAGTTATTGTGAAAATGTGGCTGACATTAAATAAAATGTGCTCCCTTCCCCCAGCAGAGGGCTTGGAATAATGAGGAATGTGCTTATTAAAAGGGCAGAGTCAAACTGTAGCCTCTCCTGACTCCAGGTCACCTGGCAGATCTAGAGGCCCGTTACCCTGACAACCCTATCTGCCAAGAGCAGGACCAGCATCTCTGTTTTAACCCCCTACTGCCCGAGACGCCACTGACCTACCAACAAATTGAGTTCTGCATGAATAATCCTGGAAAACGCTTCACCGCAAATGCATCTTTTGTGCTGATACAGCAAAAACGTATTTGTGTGTGGTTTTTGCATGAACTACACGTTTGCCTAATCTTTCAAGATGCGTACAACAACAACAGACTCCACTGACAAACATTTTCTAATCTGCATAGTTTTTTATTCTTTGTTTTTTTAGCACCGATTCAAAGCTGGAAACAGTACAGCAAATGAAAATGCCTCCATAGCATAATTATCAAGATGCAAAACATCCATATCATGCAAATATGGAAGTGCTACCATAAGCCGAGCAATGCTCAACCAGATGAGAGACACACATTGTTCTGGACATTTTGTAAAGCTAGCATGTGGGTCTGTCTCTATGGCTTTTCACTTTGAAACTCATTAGGATTATGATATTGTTGGTTATGCTTCAACGTGTACTAGAGCTGCCATATACAGGCAGCTGGAGGTCTTTATCCCAAAAAGGAAGGAAAAAAACTAAGTGAAAATCTTAAGAATGCAAAAAAAACACTATAGTTGCCCTTCATCTTCATAGTCAAGACTGGGATATTGGCTTGGGTGGGGGGTGATGATGGTCTTACTCGGGAAATGCTGACATCAGCTCCATTTTCCCAGAAGCCTACGAGGCTCATTGTTCGGGGTATCATTCGATCAACACCCCAACAGATTTTAAAGATGTAGATTTACAGACTACGTTTTGACTTGTAATTTAAATAAATGAGCCTACTGTATACATTTAAAAAGAAGACATCCAATGGATTTCTTTCAAAGGTGGATCTTTAACGGCAGTCGTATCCCCTTCAAAAAGGGAAATTTTGATGGAACTTGCCCCTAAAAATTCCAACCCAAGCCAACGACATGTTTACATTGATTTAACTTGTAATGTACAGTAATAGGAAAAACTATTGCCTCCACTACTTTAAAACAGCTTCTCCTAAGCAACACTCACATAATCGTGGAAGGCCTTCGCTTCGCTGGAGTGGTCACATGTCTCTCTCCGCTCTGGTGCAGCACAATACAAGTCCCAGAAAACACTGTGGACAAGAGAGGTCATGAAGCAAACAAAAAAAAAGCACACAGACAACCATGTTACATTACAGCGAGATGAGACTCACCACCACCAGGAATGTAGGAAGCCAGGGGGTTCTCCGAGTGTTATGTTTTTCTCCCATCGGATCTACGAAAAAAAGGGATTTCAAGAATTATCTACAGGTGACGCACATAATTAAAACGCGTTATCTTTGTGTTTTAAAAGGAAAATAAAATCAAGTGTTAAAAATAGGACATGATAACATGCTTGAACTTTTACCCCAAATTCCACATACCTCTGATAAAAAGGTCTGTGCAGACTTCTGTGCTCCTATGTGTAATAAATACTCATACACGTACAGAGCCAACCTGTAAGGAAACAAAGGGGACATAAATCATAATTGTAGGCACTTTTAAAAGCAAACTGATCGTGAAACAGTCATTATTCCTGTAGGGGAACACTGAGTGGTCTGCTCGGGCCCTGTGTGTGAACAATGGCTGCCAAATAGCCCCATGCCAAAAATTAATGGGGACTGGAAAACAAGCCAAGCCTGTTGAAGACTTCCTACATCGTGCTAAAGCTACAGAAGAAAGTGTGGAGGGGCACACAAGCAGCAGCAGCCTGTCGTGTTAGCTTTGTGGTGTCTTGGTAGCGCTGATGAAGAGGGCAATAAAACCGAAGCCTGTCCAGAGAGAGCGCAACAGAGAAAACAATGCGCTGAAGCGGTATTTACCGTGCTCTCGTTCAGAAATACCGCGAAACCGTGTGAGCAGCGCCGCTTAAAACACCCTCAGGGCTCGGTCGCTGGGGTGTAAAAACACAGCAACAAAGCAACAACAAAAAAAAGAAAAGAAAAGGCAGCAGAAAGAGCTCAGGGGAGGAATGGCGAGCAGACAAGGCGGTTCATTCAATTCCATTCTCGGCAGGAGGAAATCGCCTCGCTAGCCTCCCCCAGCGAACAACAGAAGGCAACTTACGTGGTGGAAAAATACAGAATAATAAACGTTTCGCTGCTTACTTTTCTCGCGCTTGGCTGTCCGACGGCACCGGGGTGCCTTTGCCTTTGGGGAACATTGTTTTTGTGTGGGAAGACGCCCGCCTTCTTCCTTTTTTTTCGTTATTTCATCTGTCAGACCATCGCGGCCGCGCGACCCTCCTCAATCCAACCAACGACTCAACCGAGCATGATCCGGGGAAGAGGCGGTGCCTGTGTGAGTGACGGACAGCACAGCCAATCAGAAGGCAGGGATTGAGCAGAGGTCCACCTTTTTGTGCTTTCTGTTTACAGTCCTGACGTCGATAACTTCAGTTTAATTTAAGGTACAAATTCACGGTTGTCTGGATATTCGCTCACTTTTTAATTGCCAAAAAACACCCACGTGATTTATTTTTGCTCCAAAATATTCGTGAACATGAAATTCTTGTAAAATATGTAGCAAAACTAAATTTCTGTTATGAAACTGTTCGAATTACAACATATGCAATGGGAACATTTTTCTTTTCACACAGTTACGTAGAACAATTTGGATTCAAACAAGTTAAAACAACACATGCAAGTAAAATACTCTTTGGCTTACATCAGTAAAAACAAATTTATTTCCCCTAATCTTTTAAACTATGCCGTTTGGACATTGTGACAATCACCAATACAACATCAGAGTCAGAGAGTCTTTATTGTCATTTGCACCGCATGTGGTACATGAGATGAAAACGAGATTATGTACACGAGGTCCCAGTTACATCCAACAACAAATGAAAGAGAAAAACAGTAATAACATCTAGAACTAACTAAGAAAAACATCAACTAGTAATACACAGCAGCACGAACATGAGTTTGTATGAGCAGATGGTCACAGATGAACACAGATGAATACAGCAACAAGAAAACAGATCAGCATCAGTATGATGTGATATTTTGCAGTGTTTATTTTTTATTTTATTTTTATTTATTCATGAGTCTAACAGCCTCAGGGTAGAAGCTGTTCCTCAGTCTAGTGGTTCTACACTTGATGCTCCTCAACCTCCGTCCTGAGGGGAGTGGGGCAAAGAGTGAGTGTGCTGGGTGAGTGAGGTCTTTCATGATGCAGGTGGCTCTTTTCCTGCATCTGGAGGTGTAAATGTCTGTGATGGTGGGGAGACTGACTCCAACAGACTTCTGTGCAGCCTTCACCACTCTCTGCAGAGCTTTCCTCTCTTCAACTGTGCAGCCTCCATGCCACACGTTGATGCTGGAGCACAGGATGCTCTCCACTGCACACCTGTAGAAGGAGGTGAGGACTGGGCTGCTCAGACCAGCTCGTCTCAGCCGTCTGAGGAAGTAGAGTCTCTGATGACCTTTCTTGATCAGGCTGGTGGTGTTGTTGCTCCAGCTGAGGTTATCATTCAAGTGTACACCCAAGTATTTGTAACTGGAGACCACTTCCACTGCAGACCCACCTATTTTCAGTGGGGCATGGGTGTGTTTGTTCCTTCTGAAGTCCACAATCATCTCACAATCAGTTAGTACAACAACAACAAAAAAAGAAAAAAAGATGATAATGATGACCCTGATTCATGCTCAATAATCCAGGTAGAAAAATCTAAAAAAGCTAAGTCCTCTACTTTTTTGTTTTGTTTTGTTTTTTGTATATCCAGAGGACAAGTCTTTTTTAGATGATAATGATGAATTCATCAGTCTCCTTGACTAATAAAACAGGAATACAAACAATACAGTTTTAATTTACTTTCATCAAAGACAAACTAACAAAAAAAAATGCACCCAATACCAGAAAGATTATACAATTTTAAATTTTGATCACAGTTTTTTTTTTTTTTTTGTCGATTGAAGCAAATTTAAGAACTGCAGTGTGGTCTGACGTATAAGGTGGCTGCAGCATCCCACCGGCCTGAAAAATTACCAATAAAGTACTTTTTAACAGGTCAAAATGTAGTAACTATGATGTTAGGGTGCTTAACACATCTGGATGCCACCCTGAACCATCAACAGTTTGCCAGCGGTCACTCTTTCAGGGATGAAGATGTTCACATCCTTGATAGAGAGGAACTATGGTTTGAGAGGAGTAAAGGAGGCCATCTTTGTGAAGAGAACCATGTCTATCAACAGGGGTTGGGGTCTCCATGTTCAGTTGTCCTCCTCTTACGATGCTGTTATTGCAGGTATGACTCAGGCCTCTGTGAATAGCAAGCAGCCATAAGGACACTAATGACCAGTTGTTAGGCTGCGGTCCTCCTTTTGCATGTTCTTTTAGCTGGTTCTGGCTGTCAACAGCAAACTGGTTCAACCACTATGATAAGGCGCTGCTTATACTGTGTTTGCTGCAGCTCCTCAGACTGAAGAAGTATTTTGGATAAAAGAAGAAACATTTCAACAAACAAGAATCCATCCAGAGGACCTGACTCAACCTTGTAAAACAGTTTTACACTTTGGTAATATAATTCCTGGACTAGCAGTCACACAGACATAACTGTCCTGGTATAGAGGTTCTGTACTGGATCTATTTAAAGCCAGTTTTAAAGCAAATAGGAGAAAATACTGTGGTTTTAACACAACATCTGGTCTTTTTTGGCTAAAGCCTGAACAGTCTGTGTTAAGAAAACTGGTGATGCAACACAGTAAACATGCCTCTGCACCCCATCTTGTTTCAAAACATGTTGCTGGCAGGAAATGCAAGATGGGTTGTTTGTATACGCTACAGGGTAGTTTGCAAAACGAATATTACCAGTGTGAATGCTCACTCAGCATTCACAATAATCTAACAAATTTAAAGCAGGTCCTCAGATAAAAATAATAATAATAAAAACATGTTGAAACGTTTCGTCTTTTAGCCAAAAGACTCCGTCAATTTCATGAGCTGCAACAAACAGTCTTGTGCATCGTCAGCACTGATCAGTGCCGATATGTCTGATAGTGGATCAACCAGTTTGTTGCTGACATCCAGAACTAGCTGTTCACATGATAAAGGAGGACCATCAGCCTAACAACTGGTCATGTATATGTGTACTGTATA
>JBBPBX010044591.1:0-13160 GCA_038048925.1 Garcialebias charrua
GCCAAGGCCACGTATGCACAGAGGATCGAGGGACAGTTCACCTCACAAGACCCACGGAGCATGTGGAAGGGTATTAAATGCATAACAGATTACAAAGGCAAGAACAAACAATGCCCCAGGGACCCATCTCTGCCTGATGCCCTCAATAAGTTTTATGCACGTTTTGATGATCCAAACAGACCAGCTAGCACCAGACTCACCTCATCACCAGATGAAGAGCATCTCAGAGTGACCGCAGCAGAAGTGAGAGGCAGTCTCAGAAAGATTAATCCTCATAAAGCAACCGGACCAGACAACATCCCAGGGAAAGTTCTGAAGGAATGTGCGGACCAGCTCTGTGAGGTGCTGGCTGACATCTTCACCACCTCACTTGCACTGGAGTCAGTTCCCACCTGCCTGAAGACCGCGACCATCATCCCAGTCCCAAAGAGCTCCACAGTGACTGGTCTGAATGACTATAGACCAGTGGCCCTCACCCCGATAGTCGCTAAATGTTTTGAGAAACTGGTCATGTCCCACATCAAGGCAACCGTCAACATCAACGAGGACCCTCATCAATACGCATACCGTGAGAACCGATCAACAGAGGACGCCATTTCTTCCGTGGTCCACACTGCTCTCACCCACCTGGATCAGAAGGACTCATACGTGCGTCTGCTCTTTGTGGACTTCACATCTGCCTTCAACACCATGATCCCCCAAACTCTGATAGACAAACTATCTACACTTGGACTAAGCCCCTCTATTTGTAACTGGGTACTAGACTTCTTAACAGACAGACCACAGTCCGTGAAGATCCACAACTTCTCCTCCTCCACCATAACCCTCAGCACTGGCTCTCCTCAGGGATGTGTGCTGAGCCCCCTTCTGTTCACTCTGCTCACATATGATTGTACAGCCACACTTCCAGGCTGTCATATTGTTAAGTTTGCAGATGATACAGCGGTGGTGGGATGCATCACAAACAATGATGAGTCCAGCTACAGACAGGAGGTGGAACACCTGGAGAGCTGGTGCAAAGAGAATAATCTTCACATGAATGTGAAGAAGACAAAGGAGATGATTGTGGACTTCAGAAGGAACAAACACACCCACGCCCCACTGAAAATAGGTGGGTCTGCAGTGGAAGTGGTCTCCAGCTACAAATACTTGGGTGTACACATGAATGATAACCTCAGCTGGAGCAACAACACCACCAGCCTGATCAAGAAAGGTCATCAGAGACTCTACTTCCTCAGACGGCTGAGACGAGCTGGTCTGAGCAGCCCAGTTCTCACCTCGTTCTACAGGTGTGCAGTGGAGAGCGTCCTGTGCTCCAGCATCAACGTGTGGCATGGAGGCTGCACAGTTGAAGAGAGGAAAGCTCTACAGAGAGTGGTGAAGGCTGCACAGAAGTCTGTTGGAGTCAGTCTCCCCACCATCACAGACATTTACACCTCCAGATGCAGGAAAAGAGCCACCTGCATCATGAAAGACCTCACTCACCCAGCACACTCACTCTTTGCCCCACTCCCCTCAGGACGGAGGTTGAGGAGCATCAAGTGTAGAACCACTAGACTGAGGAACAGCTTCTACCCTGAGGCTGTTAGACTCATGAATAAATAAAAATAAAATAAAAAATAAACACTGCAAAATATCACATCATGCTGATGCTGATCTGTTTTCTTGTTGCTGTGTGCATCTGTGTTCATCTGTGTTCATCTGTGACCATCTGCTCATACAAACTCATGTTCGTGCCGCTGTTTATTCCCACTATATTAGGCTTAGTGTATTAATAGTTGATGTTTTTCTTAGTTAATTCTAGATGTTATTACTGTTTTTCTCTTGCATTTGTTGTTGGATGTAACTGGGACCCCGTGTACATAATCTCGTTTTCATCACATGTACCACATGTGGTGCAAATGACAATAAAGACTCTCTGACTCTGACTCTGACTATGATAAGATTTTTTCTTCATCTGTTGCCTTTTTTTTTTCTTTTTCTTATTATACAGTATATATGTTAATTGTTTTGTATTTTATTATAAAATTAATGAATACATTTTTTTTCACCTGTTTATGTTACTTCTTCCTCAATACTTCAAACTTTATAAAACCTGTGCTTCCACTTAGGGCCCCCCCTAGTGGCCCTGGGGCCCTAAGCATCTGCTTTGCTTATGCCTTGGGTCTGCCCTGCTCACCATTTACCCAGGCTTGGGACCAGCACAGGAGATCACTGGCTAGTGCTACTTATTGGCTGGTTTATGATCAAATATCACCCAAAAATAATAATAACAACAACAATAATAATAATCATAATGACCTATCAACAAGCCCTTGGTGACAGTGGCGAAGAAAAGAGTTTTATTAATTATTGTTTGTGCATTAAAACATGACATGCCTACAATAAACCTAATATGTCCCCCAGAACATTTTCAAATAAATGCACAACAGGTCTCATCAGGTATCTATATCATCTGTCAAATCAGGAAAAAAAATCTTCCATCTATTACATAACTTGTTTTGACACAAACAACAATATTTTCTTAAGCTTAACAATACTTTATAGTAGCATATCTCACCAATCAATGAAAGGCAAATTAAATGATGAGAAAAAAAAAAAAACATTTTGAGGGTCAAGTCGTAACTTTGAATAAAATGAGCGTCAGTGGCATTATTACTGTCATTCATATGGAGCTGCATCCACAAGGTTATATGGTGTAACTTAAGAGTCCCTGACAACACTTTATTCACCTTGCTTTAATTGACAAGTACAGCCAAAATACATAGACATTGCTACACATCTGCCAAGGTTAAATAAAATGCTGTTTGTGCATGTATAAATACATGAATGCACTGCATATCACCCTGAACACACCATCATCAATATGAAAAGCATCATGCTTTTCTTTAGCAGGGACATGGAAAATGGTCAGAGTTAATGGGAAGATGGACTGAGCTAAATACAGGAGTATCCTGAGCGAAAATAAACTACAAAGGACTTGAAACTGAGGCAGAGGTTCACCTTCCAACAGGATGACAACACAATCTAACCAGAGCAACACTGGAACAGTTTAAATAAAATGTGTTGGAACAGTCCAGCCCAAAACCCGACTGCGGCAAGGCTCGAAAATTGCTGAGCAGACACTCTCCATCCAGTCTGACTGAGCTTGAGCTATTTTGCAAAGAAGAACGGGGAAAAGTTTCAGCCTCTAGATGCACAAAGCTGACAGAGACAAACCTTGAAGGACTTGCAGCTGTTACTGTAAAGAAAGAAAGGTAGTTTTATACTTTACTAACTCACAGGGTGGGGATGGGGAGAAAGGCATGAATACAAATGAATAGACAAACTTCAAGTGCGCAGCTCTGTCAGTAAACATCATTACATCTCAAGCAACTAGTCATTTTAAACCACTGAGATTTTGCTTTTTAATGTCTTTCAAAAGAACAAAGTGTCAGCTGTGAATGTGAAAACAATATAGAACTGAAAGTAGTGACAGAAGCAAGCTTCAGCATATTGTAGTTTTCAGGGATGCAGGACTGGGAGCAGCAGATGGCAGTCTTGCTACGCCACACTGTCTGCTGACTGATGCTGAAGACACTCCAGAGGACAGAGGACTCCAACGTCAAACACATGGAAGGAGGCGATGGCAAGAAGAAAATTATGTCGTGACCACAGATGGCAGTCTTGCCTCGGCGTGGGTTCAGAGCAGGGCGAATGATACGAATGACTGGAAAATGGGGTGTCAGAGGGATAAAATGAGAGTGAAGGTTGGAGGTTGCACAGAGAGGCAGAGGGTGTGAGCGACAGAGATTAAAGGGGTTGGAACACATGAGACGAGGGGGGTGGTGGGGGGATCGCTGCAGAGAGCCGTTTTCATACAGATGAGGATCCGATGAAGGATGGGTGGCTGATATTTGTCTGCTCCTGCCACGGCCATGGAGCACTTTATCCACGGGATTACATGAGAATTCAATTTAATTGCACTATTAATGTCTAGATTACACTGTGAATGACTACCAACAAAGCCCATCCAACCTGGGTGCCCTCTTCCAGGTGGTATGGTTGGTTGTTCCCCAACATCAAAACCTCACTGGAAAATGCCATAAATCAATTGAATGTTCTAGCATTTCTTTAAGAAATGCATTTGGCCCACCACCTTTCATGCCAGATTTTTAGATTACAATCATTTTATATTGACAAATTGGGTATGAGGTTTGGTCAAATACAACAACAACAACAACAAAAAAGTGCTATTTGATACAATTATCTCTTATATCCATGTGATCTGTTAGTGCTCACTATTAATGTGTTATGAATGATAAATATACATGAATGAATGACTAACTAATGAATGACTGCTAAGGTCAGATGGCTGTGACAGACATTGTGAATTGTGTTGAATCCAAAAAGTTATTTGTTGTAGACATGTTCATTGTTTATCCACTTCAATGGGGCTATAGCTTGGTAGTGCCAGTCTTCTTGTAACGTTAAGGCTGCAGGTTTGAGTCCAGGTTTGTGTCAGGAAGGCCACCCAGCTTAAAACAACGGCCAAATCTTTCAGCCGTTCCACTCATTGGGGGGACCTTTTCAGAAGAGAGCAGCCAAAAGAACAACTTACCAGAAGTTTCAGTAAAATCCATTCTGTGGTGCATGACATAATTTGCTGATAAACAGAGTTGATATTGACAATTAATAGTAAAGTTTTAAATGCATTGAGACCCTATGAGTATAAGTTGGGGATCAGTTTTAGCCATTAAAATTGTAGCTACAAGTTTATAAAATTGTCACACTTGTCACAATTATTTTTGCTAACCTTGCTTTGCGGTAGTCGTCCCCTTTGAAGGTAGTGGTCCCCTTTGAATTGGGTTAACGTCAACGGTTGTAGATTTCAACTCCAGGATTATGTTTTGAAAGTTTAACTAAAATTTGATCAGTAATTAATGAGACATTTTGCTAATGGTACAAAGTAATACATAGAGCTGTCATTTCTAACCCGGGCCGGGCCATGGTACAGTAATGTGCTGGATGGGCGGGCTGGGTCGGTGTCAGGCTTTTGATTGCGTCAGCAAATCAGCCGTGATCCAAATATATAGCAACATGGCTTGCCATAATATCCATTTATATGACAACATGGCTTGCCTTATGTTCACCAGCCTCACACAGCCATTTCACTGCGAACTGACCAGCCTTGAAAGCGCTAAAATAATGTTCAGTTAGCTTCAGATGGTACTATTGGTAGGCTTCTGCCATGTAGCGAACCATTGCCCAAATGGACGTTCATTCAGCTACTGCACTCAATGGACGCGCGTGGTCGATGGCCCAAACAGGTGAGATCCCAAAGCAGACATGTCAGAGTGGTCCGTGTCTGAATAAATCAGAATGCAGGCAGAAACAGTTTTTTTTTTTAAAAATTTATAGATTGGCTCCCTTCTCACCTTACAGCCATCCTCTCACACGATAATATATTTTTTTTAATAGAGAGAAAGGAAAGACAGAAAGTAAGACAACAAAACACAACAATTATCCACACAAAAAAAGCACAAGGCAAACGCACCCAACCTCCGTCTGAAATCCTGCAAAGTACATGACAGAACACAGCAACACATGCATAAAGAATAATAACATTCATGACCTTGCAGTAGATTTCCATAAATATACATACCCATACCTACAAATGTATAGTATATACAGTATACATACATATACATTCATAGGCAGAAACAGGGTTTAAATGCTCTTTGACGGCCATGAAACGACCTCAGCTCCGATCTTCTGTCCCTTTTATTCAGCCGCACATTATCGCAGTAAAGTTAGTTTTACGTTGGACATTCAAGCTCCGTGGCAGCAGTGTGTTCCTTTTGTTTGATCCGATGCAGTCAGTCTGATTTTGGTCAGCCGAACTCGAATGAGAGGAACATACAGATGAAGCCACGGAGCTTGAATGTCCAATGTAAAGCTAACTTTCCTGTGGTTCGGGTCCGGGCCTGCAAATACTGTTAATTTGTCTGGTCGAGTGGGGTTCAGAAATGATGGCTACGGTCTGGGGCCAGGTTGGATCAGATTTTTTTGGGCCTGAATGCAACTCTAATGCACATGCACAGATACAAGTTAAAACATTATCACTCCACCTTTGCTTTTGGATACCAGCGGTGAAAAGGGTGATATCCTTTTCCTGTTCAGTTCAAACACTCTATTTCCACTTTGTGACTTCTTTGTTCACTTTTACACATAAACAGCATGCTGACGCATACGGTATATTTTTGTCTACATTAGCAAACATTGGCAAACAAGTACACATGACAAAAAACAAGTAGCTGAAAGCAATCATAAGTTGCTCAGCTAGTCTTTATGACTCGCATGAGTTACTGTGCCGCCGGCATGCATTTCATTTTCAAGAACGCTACATACTGGTAACATTCTGCAATTAACCAAATGACCCCTTAATCATGTCATCATGCTGTCTGTATATCACTGACAGAAACAGGCAAATCTGACTGCTCATTTCAGACGATAACCCAAAGCAAAATATAATGGAAACTTAATGAAGTGTATTAAATGTCCTAATATTCTATTCTTTTACATTAAGCAGCAACAGCCAGTGAACTGAGATAGTTATAAGTTCATCACTTTAGACTTGTGAGGAAAAACAAAACGTACGGCTTCATTGGTTGCATCTCAGAGTTGCAAATGAATCTTCATGAAGCGTTTTTGTGAGTCCAGATAGCCGTTTTCCTCACATTCGAAGATAGCTCAACAACAGAAATATGTGCACATCAGAGAAAGAAGTAGCCCGTTTGCGTGCAGTGTCTCAAAGCCGGTCATTAATTTTCATTAAATGTTGTCAGTAAGGACCATTAACCAGGTCGGAGAATAATCACCTCCCCAGCGAGCTGACCCGTTTATGGCACAGGTAAGGGTTAATAGAAAGAGTCCACCTTTATTACACGACAGTCACAGTGCATTCGCCACTGGAAGGTTTCTCTAATTATTCATTTTTATATAGGACATTCTTTTAGCATCAGATACTGAAGAGGAAAACACTTCCTCAAAAGAGCAAACAACTTTGCACACACATTTTTTTTGTGTGTGTACAGTACATGTGTTGTGCCATAATAAATGCAGTGCTACTTCAGAGGATGATTTTGCTCATCAGGCTGAAGTCTCGCTAATCAAAGGTTCTTCAGATAGGCAAGATAATCATCATCAGCTCGTTTCCCAGAAGTGATTAAATATTTCATGGCTTTCTTTAATTCATAATGTATAAAAACAGACAAAGGTCAAGGAAGACCTTTTATTTTATATGAAGCCAGACCAAAGCAACAGCAGATGAATGAACTTCTCTGGTTTAAAAAGGTAAACTAAATATTTGAGAGTAAAGAAAAAAATCAATTATACGGTATAATTGGTGTAAAAATGAATGTAATTATTGTCAAGACAAAGCTTTCATTTATTAATTTATTTTAAATCTCACTCACAGCCTTGATTTCTTTCAGCAGTGATCTACTTTTTAAACCTATTATTCAACTTCTGCAGTGTTTCATCATCAGTAGCACGTGTTTATGTACAGTATTATACAGCCACTTTAACAAATGGTCAGGATCTGTGTTTAGCCACTGTTGAGTGTTTTTGTGTGTTTACTACTGTATTTTGGAGTCAGTTCCATACATACATCTATACATCTATCCATCCATGACCTTTACTCGCATTTTCCTTTTCAGGTCTTGGGGATCATTGGTGCCCATGTCCAGCTATCACTGTGTGAGAGGTGGGGGACACCATGGACAGGTCTCCAGTCCATCACAGGGACACACACAGAGACAAACAAGACAAACTACCATTCACACATAGAGTTACAAGTCAGCCTAACATGCATGTTTTTGCTCTGTGGGAGGAAACTGAAAGTTATGCACCATAACTCATGTTCCCTGAAAGAAGGGAACGAGGTGCAACATACTTGCTATGGGAATTGCGCCCCCGCGCGATTACCCGAAGGAATACATTCACGCCTTTTACGGCAGGGGGCGTCACCCGTGCCAAAGGTACCACCCTTTAGGTACTTAGGCGACTGACTCCCCTCCAACTGTCTCCAAAATTGCACTTCTCCGAGCTTTCAGCATTGAAAAGGGCCAGCCAAGTTGCGCCTCGTTCCCTTCTTTCAGGGAACATGGGTTATGGTGCATAACTTTCAGTTCCCTTTGATTTCGGTCTCTCGGTGCAACATACTTGCTATGGGAACGTAATTCATTCACGCCCTTGAAATGCTCAGTGAAATGTCTGTTAGTGTGAACGTCTGCCATTGACCAGAAGGCATCTCAAAGCTACTTTCTATTGTGTATTAGCAAGAAAGCCTGAGTGACATCACACGCAGTAACATCCAAACTGTAGTACTTTGCAAAAGTGTTTAATGAGCTCCAGTTTGCAGCATTGCAAATGTCTGCAACTGACACGCCCTTGAACAATGACCAGGAAGTGGCCAAGCCCCTGGTTAAGTGAGCATGGACTCCAGGTGGCACTTGTTGACCCTTGCTACCGTATGCCCTTTTAATGGCCTCCGTCACCCAATGTGAGAGGCACTGTCTTGATAGGGCCTTTCCTGTAGCAGGTGCAGCAAAGCATACGAACAGTTGATTTTTTTTCTCCATTCGGCTGTTCTCTGCATATAGATGCGTAAAACCCTCACTGGGCAGAGCCTGTAGCCTTTCCTGTTCCTGAGTGAGGACAGGATCAGGCGGAAAGGAGGAGAGATCAAAGTCTAGACTCCTATGGTTCAGAGTCAAGACCTTGGGAGTGTATGCGGGATTAGGCCTTAGTGTGACCTTTGACCCGTCAGGGGCGAATCTGGTACACATTGGATGTACAGACAATGCATGGAGGTCACCCACGCGTTTCGCCGAGCAAAGAGCCAGGAGAAGAGCAGTTTTATAAGATAGAAAATCTATCTTAATCTTACTCAGAGGCTCGAATGGCGGGTCGCAGAGAGCCCCCAAGACCAGGCCAAGATCCCAACCAGGGGTCAAGGTCCTGCTGGGTGGCTTAGTTCGAAGCACACCTTACATATATCTCATTATGATTGGATGTGCTCCAGGAGTTCTGTGTCCCCAGCCCTCGTGACAGGCAGAGATAGCTGCAAGGAACACCTTAATCGTTGAATAAGAACAACCCTTTTCCAGTAAATGGTAATGGAGATTATTTATATAGCGCTTTCCAACCCCCTTTGAGGGACCCCAAAGTGCTTTACAATACCAACCATCCACCCATTCATACACCGGTAGCGGCAGACTGCCTTGCAAGGCGCTTTCCAGTCCTACCGGGAGCAATTTGGGGTTAAGTGTCTTGCCCAAGGACACAACAACACATGGTGTGGGGAACCGGGATTCGAACCGCCAACCTTCCGATCGGGGGACGACTGCCATTACCACTACGCCACGGCCGCCCCGTGAATCCTGAAGGAATGTTAGTAGTGGAGCCAGGTTGCAAGCATAAGAAATAATATTTCTTTCTGAGCACCAGACCTCGAAGATGCGCCACTTTTTTGTGTATAGGGACTATGTTGACCGGGCACGGGCATTTTGTATGGTTTTTACCACACTCTCAGGCAGGCCCGAAGCCATCAGCCTGTCCTTCTCAGCTAACAGGCTGGAATTCTCAGCTAACAGGCTGGAATTAATTCCAGATCCTGGCCTAAGCAACTGGACTGCAACTTCCTGTGTGAGTCTTTGAGGGTCAACCAAGTTAGGGAGTGGGCCTCCACGTTGATGTGTTAACAGACTTCCCTGATCGAGTCCCCTCGAAGACAGACAAGTCCATTAATGTTATTAGATTGAGTCGGAACAGGAAAGCTACCGTTTCCCTCCGAGATAGGATTTAATGGATTGAGGGGCTTGCCGCTTCTGTAAACGAGCAGACCTCCTGAGTCCAAATGAAGTCCCACCCAGTGGAGTACTGTTGTGTGGGGACAAGTTTTGTGCAGCTTTGTGAGGAAAAACACGTGCTGTTCTTCCACCTCTCGAGCGTTGTGCGTCCTTCATGAATAATAAAGGAGCAGCAGCAGCAGCGTGTATACGTGGGGACGGTCCTTTGTGGCTGGCAGACTCAAGATAATTTGTTGATAAGGAGCCCAGTTTCCTTTCAAAGACAGGAGGAAAAATCTGGTTTGACTCCGATTCCTTTACACACACAGTAAATTGATCACAGCCACTACTTTGAGGGTGTGAAAATTGTGTCTGCCTTGGGGCATCCGACATGCACTCCTGTGTTGCGAACCTAGTGTATTAGCCGGCCCCTTGCTCGTAATGGAGCGGGGGCTGGGACACTCGTCCTTTCCCACCTGTCCCTGCGAAAGGTGTAGGGTCTGTTCACAGACGCCTCTGGGTCTGTCTTCTGGAGACAGGTCCTGAGGCACCCTGCCAGGGCTTATTGAGTAGGCTGGCACCCCATGAGCCATGAGGGGGGGATGTGGCCCCCCCCTTTATGACGGCTAATGGACCAGAGAGGCCCGTACTGTTGACATGATTTGTGTTGGTGTGTTGGTGGTTTTTTTTGGAACGTCAATAAAACAGGGATGTGCTGTTTTATGAGCTTTATTCATGCTTTCGTGCAACAACATACATGATTTGATGTCACTCACAGCAGAGGGAACATGGTTTGTGCATGCAACAGAGTTATCAGCCATTTGTACTTTGCTAAAAATGAAGTCTGAACAAGGTGCGAACGCTCCCATTACCGCGTGGACGGGAGGCCGTCTGAAATGTAAACGTGAACCTGGTTAATCAGGCACGTTTTTGGCAAGTGTCCCAGTTCGCTGAGGAGGCCCTATGCCTGCTCGCTTGGCGTGGGACAAACCTGTTTTTATTCCATGTGTGCTCGGAGCGAGATTGGCTCAGCGGGGGTCTTTGCCGAGGTTCCTCCTTGTATGCTATCCGCTTCTGCGGTGGCGCACGCGTCGTCCAGCGGTGCCGCGGATGTGCACGTCTGCCTCCAGCAGATTCTCTGGGGGGGTGCGAAACTCCGACGTGGAATGCCCACCCTGAGAGCTTCAGCCTGCCTGCGCCTTTGATACAGCTTGGTTTGGATTCGCTCCAAAGTCTGGCCAAAAAGTCCTTCCGCTTCTATCGAGTGGTGGAGAAAAGGCACCTTTTGTCCCTCCGGTAAATCCGTCAACGTCATCCACAGGTGGCGGATCGCGATGACCACTTCTGCCATACCTCTGCCCTGAGCCACAGCAGCTGACCCCATCATGCGGAGAACAAAGTCTGTTGCTCTGCGGGCTTCGTCCAGTAATTCGGCAGCAGCTTGCTTATCCGAGGTTTCCTGCAGTTGTTGGAGTTTTTCTGCGAGGTAAGCCTGCATCATCGCGGACGCGTTCATGGCGCGCACGGCGAGTCCTTGAGCTCTGTAGCACTTCTCGAGAAGCGACGCTGAGGCTCTGCAAGCTTTGCTGGGGAGAGTCGGTTTTGTTCCTGATGACTTGGGAGCCAGGTGGGATGCCAGCGTGTCCTCGATCTGAGGCGCGTTGGCTAAACCCACCTGATCCATGCCTTCCACGTCGAGGAATTGAGAGAGAGGAAGGAGCATAGGCGCACGTGGTTGAGGCCAGGTGCGGGTCAGTTCCGTGAGGAAGTCTGGGAAGACGGGCATCCTTTGCCTTGTTGCAGCCTGCTGTTTTGAATAAAAATAGTTCCCCGCCAGCCTCGTGACCTGTTGGCGAGGTGGGGGTTCCGGCCAGGGGATGTTCAACGCGTCCGCTGCTCTGTGGAACAGGTCGAACAGGAGAAGTCCGTTTCAGAGAGCGCAGGTATCGAGGTCCTGGGGAGGTCCTCTCCCGGATCCTCGATTTCAAGTTCTGGTTCCTCCGCTGAAAATTTGCCCGAGGCTGAGATGGAGATCTCGTCTTCATTCATCATGTCCCTGGTGTCGAATTTGACTGTCAGGTCCACCATGGGAGCAAGCGGGTCAGGGCTGTTGCCCCATTCAAACGCGTGTGCTGTCGTGTAGAGCCATGTGTTCGAGCTCTGGAGTCGGAGTGAGGGTCTCCATGGTGTCCGGGTCCAGTGGACCATCTGAGCTTCCCATGGCCTTGGCCACGAGGTCCAACCGATGCCGCAGCACCACGTCCAGCATCTGGCTGTAGTGTGGGCAAGAGTTGGGTGTGCAGAGCTTGTCTTGCATGAATACCCAAGCAGACTGGACAGGCCTCATGGGTGTCCGTCGCCACGAGGGCATATCCACAGCCACTGGTACAGGTGCGCGAAGTTGGGCTCGCCGTCCCGCTGGTTTTCCTTTGAAGTTTTGTCTTTCGCCTTGCCTTCTCCGGAGGCATGTCCGAGACTAGGTGAGCGAGTCCTTCCAGAATCCTTTTTCTTCGTTGTTCAGGTCTCTCCTCCATTGTGTCGCTTTCGCTGGCTAGCCCGCTAGTATGTTAGCCAGGGTAGCAGTTGTGGCGTAGTTATAACACCATTGTAGAGAAGCAACCTGTAGGGAGAGGAGAGAAAAGACTTTGAGGTTATAGAAATGTGCTGGACCAGCTTTCGCTAGTCCAGCCGTACGCAGGGAAAAATTATCTGTGTGCTCTGTGCAGGGAGCGAGCTCACCTCAGGTTGAGCGATGGAGCAGTAGAGAAGTCCCGCGAAGAGAGGTAGTTAAGGTTTTTGCAAGGTGAAGGGCAAAAAAGAGAGTTGGAGGGGCGTCAGTCGCCTAAGTAAAATGGTAAATGATAAATGGAGCTTATTTATATAGCGCTTTCTAGCCCACTGTGAGGAGCCCCAAAGCACTTTACAATACCAACCATCCACCCATTCATACACGCATTCATACACCGGTAGTGGCAGACTGCCATGCAAGGCACCTTTCCAGTCCTACCGGGAGCAACTCGGGGTTAAGTGTCTTGCCCAGGGAAACAACGACACATGGTGTGGGGAACCGGGATTCGAACCTCCAACCTTCCGATCAGGGGACGACTGCCATTACCACTACGCCACGGCCGCCCAGTGCCTAAAGGGCGGTACCTCTGGCGCGGGTGATGCCCCCTGCCGTAAAAGGCGTGAATGTATTCCTTCAGGTAATAGCGCGGGGACTCAATTCCCATAGCAAGTATGTTGCACTGAGAGACCGAAATGAAAGAGAACCGGAGACCACAGAGAAAACCCACACATACATGGAAAGAACATGAAAACTCCATC